>LYUA01000875.1:438154-448763 GCA_002093875.1 Calopteryx splendens | reverse complement strand
GACCCGGTCGGAAACCCAAGAACTTTTCCTCCAGTCTATTCGCCGGGAAAACCTGAGATCCCTCATAGTTGATTTATTGTTTATTTTAAAGTTAAGGAACAAGTAGCGTGCTACTAAGTTGTCTGTAAGTTAGTCCAAATGATGTAAATTGAATTAAATCCACAAATGTAATTTCCCTGACCGTGGAAACCTATCAGCATCGTGAATTGAAATCAGGTGCGGTGAAAAAAGTAAATTTGTAATTTGCATACTATTCTTAAAAATATATAACTCGCATTGTGCTATGACATAATTTGCCTCTTAATAGCATAATCGAATAATGCAATTCAACAAAAGAAATCATTATATGTATTTATTTATTGCTTTATTGATGAACAATGCTTCTGATTTCCATCTTGATCATAAAGACTAGTGCACAGAGAAGCTTACCGCTACTTCCTCATCTACAGCCCTTTCACTTTCTTCTGTTCTGGAATTTGACGAAAAATTTTTTTTATAGTAGGTTTAAATGCACTTTTATATCTTGGCATTTGCCTTGCAATTGAAGTGGCGCTCTTTTGACCGAAGCGACAGCTCCAGCCAGCTGCCTGAGTGTGATCGTAAAGAGTACATTCGCATATTACACTGCAAGCCGCCGCGAGGGCGTGTGGCAGGGGGAGTTAGCTATGAATGAAATTTAAGAAATAAGTTCAGTTCGAAAGTTCAGAAGATATTTTAAGTACCAGAAAGGGGCTAATGCTCTGAGTTCCGACGTATTCAGGGCCGAAGTGCCTCTGAGTGCCGAAATGAGGCTGACCATACCAGAGGCTTCGTGAAGTCGGAGAGCGAATGAGCTTCCTTCTTGGAAAACTGCTGTTTATAGATTCGTGTCAGGTGCCCCTAAACTGCTAGGGTGCCTACTATACGAATAAGGTATCGCAGAAGGTTGCTCCTAAGATACGCAAGCACACAGTCTAGCGTAATTAGCTGGTTTTGTTGCTTAGTTTTGGCCAAATAGAGGCAAATGAAGACAAGGTAAGTATTAAAGGAATAAGCCATGAAAACAATAGACTGAATAAAAAAGACAGTGAACGTTCCCACAAAAATAAAAGTATCCTTGCAGTCCATGGGCAGCCAATTTCCGCAGTATAAAAAATAAACGAGCTGACATCGAGCACGCACTTCAGAGCGCCTATCTAGTTTTGGGAACGGAAAACTGGCTCACAGAGAATATAAAAAATAATGAAGCACTTCCACCGGGTTACCTGATATGAAGACGGGAGAGACCCAGCAGGGTCCGTGGCGGATTTCCTACAGCAGTTAAGACCCATCCAAGTAGCCCTTCACCTACTTTCAGCAGTAATGCAGACACGGGAAGCGTATGGTGCTCCATAAAAGCAGGAAAACAAAAAAACGTACATTCTTGTTCGATCCACAGACTTGTACAATATATTTATTAGCTCTAATACACCTTAGTTCTTTAGCTAATCCCTTACTATTTACGGATACTTCACTCATCGGTTCATTTATCTAAGGGAGAGTTTTTATTGGTATTGAGTCATTGTTGGTCACACTTTCAAAATATCTGTTGAAAACGTTAGCTTTATCAACACTGTCTACAAACTACTTCGCCAGTTTCCTTCTCTAATGACTCAATAGATCCTTTCCTCCCTCGCTTTCAATTCTAGTGATTTATTGATGGATTTAGTTTTGTTTTTGAACGTGGTATGAAACATTCTCTGCCTCCTCAAGGCCCGTCTCACTTTACTGTTAGGTATACCAACGGGGGGCGTTACTATTATGTTTGTTTTTGGAGGGTACGATCCTATCGATTCCATAGCATACCTACTACATATTTATAAACAGGACTTCCATATTGCTTCACTGTCTTCCTTACTTGTTCTTTCTAAAAATCCTGACAATACGTTTTTAAGTACATCCCCAAATGCCTTAAAGTTACATTTATTGAAAAGATACATTTTTCTCTGGGGCTTTAGTGTAGTTGGTACCGTTGTTGCAAGTACGGCAAAGACGGCCTTATGATCACTAATTCCGGAATGCACATCGATATTGTTATCAATTCAGGGTGACTTATTGCTAAAAGGTCTCCCATTTTCGTATCCCATTGTCACGTTTAAAAATAAATACCCGATTCCTCTATCTTTTATTAGACAGACTTTGCTTCGTCGAAAGGCGAGAAAAAAAGAATAATTCTCTCACTCTCGCGTCAAGATTACTTCACTCGTCAAGAATTTAAACTGAAGAATAATTTCAGTGAGACTCGCATTATATCTCAGGTGCTGGATTATCCACCGCGTATGAGAACTCTAAGAACGATATTTATTTTAATCCTCTTACATGACCGAATCCCATCTAGGGATTTTGTCCTTCTGCGATTTGAGTGTGGTTATCATGGATGGAGAGTGTGAAATAGTCTTTAAAGGTTTTACATTTCATGATTTAAATGGACGATAGACACCACTTTAACATTGAGCTTCATCTATGGAAAGTGTATGATAAATTCTTCTATGGTTTAATATTTAATAATTACGGACGCTAGACAGTTTCTTAAAACTTAAAATTTTAGCAAGTTTAATTGCTTAGGTGCAAACAAAAACCCTTGGAGGTTTTTGAAGCTAGTGAGTTATTTTAACTTGATATCTTTTCTCCTATTAAGGATCCTTGATGGGACAATGATATTCTCATAATTTCTAGTTGATGAAGCCATAATCAAGGTGCAACCTACCGAGGACGGAGATGTTCAATGCAATTCATTTCGGTGTTGATTAAATGCTAACACACTGGCGTGACTGAATCCCTGGAAAATTCAGATTATATTTTTCTCTCTCGTAGACAAAAAGAATTTCATATAGTAATTTGATTGGGGCCTGGTAGTTTATATAAATTAGTTTGAACTAGTTGAAGTAAAGAAAGTGAAGCTGATGTTCTTGGGTACCTACTTACAGAGTAACTTTTCTTTTTCATTAGGTCAGTGTAGTGTGACGATCCATTAAAGATCTTAGAGCTTCCAGATACAATTTCGAGTTAAACTGCAGCCGTGATTTCAACATGACAACACGTGAGTGCAGCGCTCTTCTGAAAATAGTTTATATGGTCATCCGTTAACATCTCCGTTACTTTCTTCCCGGATAATTCGCTTCTATGATTTACACATAGTCTGTGTACGTAAGAGGTGTGGTACGCGTGATGGTGAAGAATGGACGATTGGAAGGCGTAATTACGATTCGGATTGAAAAGGCTGATGTTTAAATTCCAGCCCTCGTGCTCCATCTCCAGCGGACAACTTGAGATGGCGAGTCGGAGAATCCCTGCCGCTCTCATGCACGGTGGAGTTCCCCGTCTCGCTACCACGTCTGCATCACGTCCTGACCGTGGGTAATTGCATTTGCCGAGGAAAAAAAACTCGCTGTCGCTTCTCGGCTAAGCTCCCGCTTCCTGCCAATGAGACGCGCGCACCTGGGGTTCCACAAAACAAATTCATTGTGGATCCAGTGTGCGTTTTGAAGGATGGGTGTAGATCACGGAGGACTAACAATATGACACTGAGATGTGGAATGGGGTAGGGGGTGAGGGACGTGGGGTGAGTTTGGTAGAATGACAAGGAAAAGAGCTCTGTGATTCGCTGACAACGAGGACCAATGGGAGGTGAGCTCCTCGGATCGTCAGGGATGGGTTTGGGGCTAAGCTCTCCCCTGTCTCCCTCCACCCCTCTTCTCGGAACGTAAAAAAGAGGACCGCACTCCTTCCCCTTTGTATTCCATGCGCATCGCTCAGTTGATGACCGAAGCAAGGAGACGTCTCGGCAATAATAATGATAACAATATCGCAAATGTTTTACGATCTATGGCCGTGGCTGGCTGCTGCTGCATTTGAGTGATATGTCTTTTTCGCCATCGCCGCTGCCCCCTTCCCTGACTTGAACTTTTGGCCCGATGAGAAAGGTTACGTTCTCCATACAGCCGTCTATGTTATAAAAGAAATAGTTCCCTTTGAATTTAACGAGCATTTTACCCGAGCACACTAACCTACCCTCCCTCTCTTTAGAGTGGAACTACTGCTCCGTTTTTTCGTGTGGTATCTTGATCCACTTCAGATAGTATGGTGCTAGAGATCGCGTTCATTGTGACAACTCTTTCAATAGAATTTTACAGAACTTAGCGTTGAATACACACGTAATGAGCTCATCATTCAATATTTTCTAATATGAGTTTGTCAGTAGTCGATCTCAAGTTTGTAAAGTACGTAGTTGACGTTGCTCAAAAATCAACATAGTTATTTCTAAATAACCTGCGATAGTGAGCAGTTAACTATTTATATTTTCAGTCGCCTTTTGAATAGTTTTAATTACAAAATGCTTTGAAACCGTCTTAATGAACTCAAAATCTATAATTTATTGTACTAAAACGGACTATTGTAGTGGACGGAAAATCGTGGTTTTCTCAAAGATTCAAGTTTACCTTTTTAAGAAATACCTACATAGGAAAGAAATGGAGTCGCTACACATACCGAATCCGCTACAAAGTCCGAATAACCGCTCGATAAAGTAACTACTCACTGTTTTTTTTGCGAAATTAGTCCTCGTAGTCCAAGTTTGTTTACCAAAAATATATCCTTGTAACCCTCAAGGGCCCCTTTTCATGAAATATAGCCAGTGGAGAGATAAGAATGACGACGACCAAGAAACAAAGTGCATTTCTTAAAAAATCGACTCCTTAAAGGAGTTAACGATGGGCGTTGGCCATGGGGTTAATGTGGAAAATAAATGAATGCCGCTCAAGATTTTCTCACTTGATTGATTGATCAAATTTGCATACGTTTTTTCAAACGTCTCTCTGCAACTTTTTTCCAACTCTGCGTCAGCATTTGTTTCTCTTTCCAGCCATCCATTTTGGAAAAGAACTTTTTGATTAATTGCTAACAAAAACTAAGATTTCCGTTCTATTTGCAGTTTAAAATTCTCGTGACATTTTCTCTCACCAACACGCTCATGAACGAAAGATAGTGGCGCTTAAGTTTCCAAACCAATAGCATTTTCAGCAATGCTGTCTCTCGCGAGTGATCACGGTGTTGACATTGAATTTACTTTTTGCCGGAAAAAAATGTTTCCGGCCAGAACGATGCCCAACCTATTTGATGGGTCACTTTTTTCTCACGGTAAAGCTGGATTTTGATAATTTATTGAAAGCAGTAGGGATCTCTTCTAGCTTGCTATAGGTATGCTGCAAGTTTTTAGGGTATTATTACACCATGTTTCCTCAGTTGTCAAGAATCATATAGTTAAGGACCGGCACCACTGACAACAGTCAACGCCAACCACTTCTTGCGTTGATTGGTCATTTCATCCCACGGATGTAAGTTAAGTTTACTTGTAAGAGAATGTGAAGTATGATCAACGCTCAAGAAATGATCAGATACTATTCAAGTGACTGACGGTTAACGAAGGATTGTTTACTGTGGCAGTGTTTTTCTTGTTGAGATAGCTTTTTGGTTTTGTTTAATTAGTATGTCCTTATTATTCAAATATATGTCTCTTTGAAGGGCGCGCGATAGTGGATAGAGTGCTGAGCTACTAATCGGAGGGCCCGGGTTCGATTCCGGGTGACGCCTCTGGTCACCCTCAGCTCCACCCGAGCTGTGTCCCATTTTTCGGGTACCGGGTCATCCTGGGAAATCACCGGCGGTACAGGGAATAGGAAACTGGCCACCCTACCCTTATGTGAGGATTTCACACGCCGTATAAGGCTTAGTACTGGATGAGGTCTTCCCTCACCTAACAAACCGACCTTCGGGTTGATTACTGTGATTTGAAGTCGGGTCCACACTTTTTTGCCCTCGTTTTTCATTTTGGCCCGACAAAGTTGCAAATGTAAAAATCTATTTGCGAAGTCATTTTCACATTATTTATGGTGTTTTTTCATTTATTCCAAATTTATTTCCCGGCTCATTACTCTATTACTCTGGTGGATAGCGCCCCTGTTCGTTAATCCCAAGTCTTGGTGTTCGCGTTTCACCTCGGGCTACGGTGTGGTCTTATCCTCGTGTTTTTGCACTTGGAAAACCTGATAACATGCCAAACTTTGCTGTTAGGGTATTGCCAGTGATCATCTGGTGGCGTCCTATGTGGCGATGTAAAACTACTTTCATAAATCTCCCCTTAAAACGCGCTGGAGAACAAAAAAAACGAATTTCTGAAGCTGCAAGTCCATTATATTTTCAAAAGTAATGCCTAATTTGAAATAAAAATATTTATTTAATTAATTATCCCTGGACAAAATGAATGTAGTTGTAAGGGGCGTGACGTCCGGAGGGAAGACGCGGAGCCTCCTGAGCACAGGGCCACCCGCGCCAATCGACCTTCAGCCGTGCCTCATCCTTGTACCTAGGTACCGGTGCCGCATTTTTCCAAAGCAGATAACAGCAGTTTTGATAGATCTCTGGAGTCATTGGGAGGGGATGTAGGACAGCGGAAGCCAAAGTATGATGTCCTTCAAGTCCTCTCGTTATAAAACTGATATGAGGACCCGGATGGATTGTCGATTCCTCAAGGGAGGTCCATTGTGTCACTCTACTTAATACTATGAAGATATTCTTCGATTTCCAAATGGTGGACCACACAAGGCGAATAGAGATGGTTTCTAGTTGTATTACGTATTACTAGAAAGGAGTATTGGTACTAGAAGTAATATTATGGTCGGCATTGCCATTGTCGGTAAAATGATGTAGGTAGGGAAATCAAACTGCGGCCCATGGCGTGGGGAAACGTTTCATTCACCGACGTACCGATCCCGTTCCATGGAACTAGCTATAGCTTCAACCCCTCTTGGTAAATTATTAGTTGCTCAGGTGAATTACCTTAAGAAAAAGTATATGCCCCTTTATCAAAATGGGCATATAATATGAATCGGAAATACACTCTATAAGAATGTAGCATTGGAATTTTTAAATTTTGGAATTTTTCTAGAATGTCTCATTCACGCCCTTGCGCGGGGAAGTGACTATGAAGCCTCATTGGTAATCTATCCGTGGTCGCGAGCAATATTCCGGTGCGGCATCCTGCGGCGACACCAGTAGGTACATTGTCCTTTGGGACCCCAAGGGATTCCTTTAAAATGGCGGCGGGGGAAAGGATGCTCTCCCACAGACGCACGCACACTCCGATCCGATCTGATTGACTGCCCTTCGTGTTGAGAACGGTCGGGTGCGCAGGGGAGGTCTCCTCCTCCGTGGGGGGGGGGCGTGAAAGCCCCGACATTTGTGTGACAACACGGCCGCCAATGGCCTCACCCTCCGCCGCCCCTTGCGGAAAGGGCGCGGAGGCTTTTGACTCTCGCCCTCATCCCACCTCCCCAACCCCGGGGGAGCAGTCCTCTCGGGAGCGGGACCGCGCCAAACGACGATGGTATATCGCCATCATGTCCATTTCATGAGATTTATATCGAAATGGTGGTCGTGGAAAATTAGCAGGGACCAATGGACCGGTGGCTGATGGTAATTGTGTAATAATTGTAAATTGTAATTGCGTGCAATTGTGATTGTAGTCTTTTCTATTGACATCCATTGTCCCCCCTACGATTGTTTACGGCATTCGGCTCTGCGAGACCTCCACCGTCGATCCGAAGAACTCACCTTTATGTATGGTTACATAATGGACACTATGCCTTACCCTGCAAGTCTCCTCCAGGGGTTGAGGCAAGGGATCCTAGGTCCCCTGATTATTGGCATTCCACATTAGGTATATTATGTCCAGGGAAGTTAGATTTGTCTTGCTTTCGTGATGTTTTCAAATGTTATGGTCATGGATACCTTATATCGGTCTGTTTGGCAGTGAGTTTCCCTTAACTTCTCGCTGTATTCTCGCCTCCCAATGTAATGCGGCGCTAATATTATTCCCTTTGTATCAGCGTTAAACTGGAATGATTTGAAATCCACCCCCTTTCGAAAACACTGTTGGTAGAATTAGAAATCTTGATGCCTACGATTTTTTGCTATTGACACCTAGCCTGCTTAGCACGCCCTTCCTAGCGTGCAATCATCGTCGTTATTAATCTACATCATGCCTCATGGTTATTGATATGACGATATTCCGTGAACACCACCGTATTTACTGATATCGCTGGTCGGCACCGTTTTCAGGGAAGTATGAAATAAATGTGCTTCGCTGATGTGTTTATGTTGAGGGAATGGATGAGAGTCGAATGATCAAACAGATACCTATATGCGAGAAGAAGGAATGGTTGGAGAGGAAGGGTTAGACCGAGAAAGTCGTGGGTGTATGTAGTATCTTGAGGTGTCTTCAGACTCTCAAGATAAGAAATATTTGGAGTCTCAGGAACAGAAGGGCTTGAATAAAACAATGTATTGATGTGAAAGAGGCGAAAGAATTGTTCATGGACGTTAGTATAAGGGAGTAAGTCCCCTTACGTAACTGAAGTCTTTTTTGACTTTTTCTCTGTTCCGTATATGAACGGAGTGAAGGACATGTATGCATGTATGCACGTTGGTAGGTAGTATCGCTCGGAGAAGGCGTGCCTCGTCCACGCGTGTGCAACCATCGGTGTCCTCCCCTTCTCTCCTCCTCCCCCTTTCCTCCAACCCCTCTCCCCGCCTCCCTCCCCATCTCACCATCCGTGGGAAGGGTCGGGCTTACACGTAGCCCTTAGGCTGTTTAATGGGATACCCCCGGTGGGACTTGGCGCACGTTCAACGTGTGTGGCGGGAGGGCGGAATGGTTTTACACCCCATCCCCTCTCGCCCCTCTTCCACCCTCTAGGGGAGCTGCTCCTAATCTTATTCGGATCATCTTCATCCATAGTCCCCTCAACGGTTTCACGCCTTGCCTGGGAGTTCTGTTTGTAACAATTGGAGCTAGTTCCCCTTTCCAGACTGTTCTCTTAATATTTTCATGGCTGTTGTCTTAGTCATGAATGTTGTCGACAGCGGTAGAAGTAGTTGAAAAATTGCGTGCTAAATTTTTACTATCAATTTAGCTATGGTGCGTTTTTATGTTTCAGCACAGTTGCACTGAAGGCTACGTAATTAAATATTCCGTTAATAATTATCATGCCGAACCAGTCTAAGGAAAGGTCCACAGATGTTGTCAGCAATGGTGCCATTTCATTGTGAAGTACTTCAGGTGTTATTTGAAACACAATTTTGAATGATATTCTTACTTTATGCAATATTTTTACTGCACGAAATGCGGCATAATTTGATAATTAATTCAGCTATTATGATGCTAAAATATTGGTAGCTAAATTATTTTAATCGATGACCTATAAAACCATATTGACTCGCCCACCGAGTTGGTGTGGTGTCGTTGGGGCATTACCTTCTCAAAATTCACCCAATCATAAATGTAAAAAGCAGTATCCGTTTTGATAATAGGTAAGTGGATAGTAGGTCAAACTAGTCGAACGATTTTAGAGAATGTTAGGTTTAGGTTCATCAATAGGGTGGACCCAATAAAACGTAAAATGTGGGATCGAATGATGATTGTGCAAAGCGAGGGTTTTTCAAGCTACTAGTAAACACAAAGTATATTGCCTCTACCTAAAAATATCCTCTTTGCCCTGAAAATGGGAAAGGTTATAAATATCACCGAAAAGCAGGTTTTCCGGAATTTTCGGGAAAACTACCCTAGTGTTTTCAAATAAACGAAAACGTCCGAAAAATGAATGCAAATAGGAACCGCAGGCCCTGCAAACCCAGACTGCGAATTTCATGGCCCGTAGGTCTTGGTCAAATCGGCCTTAGGGTTGAAGACTGCCGTTAATCTCCAAACTTCATTAATGCACTTTGGCATGGTAGCCCAGAGGATCCAGTGTTCGGCTGCTGACCGCTGAGACCGGGTTCAAATCCGGGTGACAACATATACAAGACATGACACACTAACAAGACATGAACATATATATTTTTCGAGTATCTGATCTTCCTTTGAAACAGCAGGTAGCTCAGGGAAAGGGACTCTCCTAACTTACCCCGATGTATGAATTTCACCCACCTTTGGGCGTAGTACGACGTGAGCCCTACCCTCACATGTCAAAGTAACTTTCGGACTGATTACTCCGATGTGGTTATTAGTACGCGAAATGGCATTAGTACGTATCTCTGATCTAATGTACAGACTCCTCGTTATCATAATGAAGTCTCTGAAAGATTTTTGTAAACAATAGATGCCAAAGAACATCTTTTTAGAAGTGAGCATTGATTTATACCGAGCTTTTTCGCGCGGATAGGAGGCACATGCGTCGTCCGTGTTTACTCAACCCGCTTTCTTTGAGCGACGGACACTTTGTTGATTTTTCCAAAATCCGTTCCCACACGCCTGAATGCTCTCTGGATGGGGATCGGGGGGTCGGGAGTTTGACCTTTCCGCCAGCTTTCTGTAGACACATTGAACGCCAAAGCATGTCCCGAAGGTGAAAACTCCTCCGTGCATCTGTCTCGTATCCTTCTCTGTCGTTATGCCTCTTCCTCCTCAACGTGCCTTCCAAAAAAAAAAAATGGTGCAAGGCCCGAGGCTGAGGGACTCGGGAAATGGGCGAGCTGGAGCGGAAATACAAAAGAGGGAGGAAGCAAGGCGGATCATTTTTTATGTCGGGGGGGGGGG
>LYUA01000875.1:303373-316307 GCA_002093875.1 Calopteryx splendens | reverse complement strand
TCCAATTCGTGACATTCTTATTAATACCATTTTGTGTGAGTTTGTGTAACAATCTAATGGAATTTATTACGCTAAGCTTGTGTAGGAAACTGGGCTTTCTGTTCTTGTAGGTAGAGAGGGATTCTATTATATTTTTACCCACTTCCTCCAAAAAGCACTGGGGAATCGCTCGCCTCATGGTCAACTCTTGCATGACTGAAGGTATCTTTAGTACCGAGTGGTTTGCTCGCCTCTCGTTTGCGGATCGGAGCATCTCATCTCTATAGTGCTCGAGCATGAGTACATACATGCCTACCGATTTCTTGCGTCGAATACGCTGGAGGGGGTCGTGAAAAATAGCACGCTTCAGGCGCATCGATTCCATTGCTATCATCGGAGAAAGAAGATGGCTCTCGCGCGTTTTCCAAGTGGAGAGTTGACCGACCGATGACTCAGATTAGAACTCAAAGGAAGAGGGTGTAATTTGGATTTTCACGGAAAGCACAACTGCCAGTGGCTGTAAAAGCCGTCAAGGTGTGTCGATCATAGGTCTTGATGTCCAAGCCATAAACAGTAGGGGAGCTGGGAGGAAATCGTGAAAAGGGCAAGATGGTGGGGGATAGATAGGCAGTTTGGGGTGCTACTTTTGAGGCTGGTTGTAAGCAATTACTGAATCTGCAAAAGTTACGAGCAAGTGGTAAAACATTAGCTTCTGTTTCTGAGATGAGTTGAAAAAGATAACTAGTTGGAGTTTTACTTTCACTGGATCACAATGTACACTATATGAATATTAAATTTTATTATCTATGTATTATGCAACATGAAATCATTCAATTAACATGCTGGTATAAGTATTACTATATTTAGGGTTTTAATTGCATGATTATAGCATTATTGTATTAAAATGTAACGCTAAGTAACATAACGTGATAAATTTGTCGAAGTTCCTGAACTCTTATCTCCGTATGAAAGTGAGTTTTTGTCTTTACCATTATTATTCATGTCATACCATAGATTATTGCATCTCTCTGAAATAGCTAAACAAGGGCAGCTGAAACTTAACGTTTTTTTATAGCTTCAATTAGTGGAAAATATGATTATAGAGATCCATATGTAACTTCAAATTTTGGTCTAGACACTTTATGTTAAGCAGAAATTGGCACGCCATATGAATTATAACAATCTGAAATTTTTGTATCAGTCAATCAAGGAACTAGTGGGTGAGGTGTATCCATGGGCCTGAATCTGTGGTATTGAACCGTAATATCATTTTAAACTTCAATTAAGCCAGATTTACCGAGCAAAAATAAATTCATTCTAGTCTTGAATCCGGGTACAGTCGGAACTAAAGACACTCAAAACTTTTAATTTAAGAAATTATAGTTTAAAAAAATTATTAAATAGGGAATATAGAGTAGAATAATTAATTGTACTCGCCGAACTCTTTTAATTTTATTGCCCGTGTGGGGTGTTTTCTCATTAAAAATTAGGAAAAATCTTTTCTTAGTAAAAAAAGTGCCCTAAAAGGTTATCTCAAGTTTCGGAAGAACAATATTAGTTATAGTGGAAGGCGTGTGGCTCCTTAATTTGATCCATTTAGGATAGTTTTGCAATTAGATTAGCGAGGGAATCTGAGGGAGAGAAGAAAAAGTGGAGAGAAAAATGGCGTCATCATTAACCTACCATCTTAAGAATTGATCCGTGAGTTTCGCATTATAGTGATCTTTTATATACCTACATGTGATAGGTAGGTAACTCGGAACGCTCTCCATACGATACTCACGTGCGGACCTGAAATCTAATGAAATATTCACCACCATTCAGTTCCCTTAGCATGGCGATGCCAATACCTTCTCTAGGCTATCCGATATCCATATAAACGCCGACATATATTTTGAGCTTGAAGCAAGGAATCCAATTATCATTAGCTAAAAAAGAACATTCTGACCACGCCGACTCCGGGGTCTTTCGACAGCAATATTGCTTTTTCCTTGGGAAATAATGGTCAAAAAGTAGTGGAATAGAGGCCTTCCCCTCATCGAACGAGGATGGGAAGTCACCTCCAGCAACACAGTCATTTCAGGTCCCGCGGAGGTCTCCTCTCCCTTGGCAACGGAGACGGCACTCGACGTGATTGGTGGGTTTTTATGGCGGGCTGGATGAAGACGGGCTGAGTGTGTAAGTGGAGGGAGAGATGTGCGGCGAGGTCCCTCGGTGGGAGGGGGGAGGCGAAGGCAAAGGGGAGGGAGATGCTGGGTGAGTGGATGATCTTTTTTCTCCACTGAGAGAAGCCGCTCGGAACGGGATAAAAGGATCGAGTGAGTGTTTTGGGGGTGAGAGGATTTCGGGGGTGGGTGGGTGGGTGGACCCGTGGGGATGGACCATGATTGCCTCAGTTGGGATCTTTTGAGGAACGCGTTAAAAATTGCGGTGCGCCTGATGCACGGAGCAGATATCCCCCGGGGCTAGCGATAAATAAGGAGAGTGTGGATCATGCTGAGAAAAAGGGTTAAGCGAAGCGTCCGAGAATCGACGCCGTTCGCAGTGCGTTCACGTTCATCGAGTTTCGAGACGGGACTTCCAGACCAAATGAACAATAAAGGCGCCGCTGAAAACAGAACTTTATTTGTAGTAAAAAATAGAATTACCACGTTAGACTGCATTTTGAGAATTAAAAAAAAATCATGTCAGCGTTTTGGTTACAATGATTTTAGGGTAATTTTTCACACCAAAGAGTGCTTGATAAAATGTAATAATTTTTCTTTTTTTCCTCCAGTAGCCCTCTAGAGTGATATAAATAGGGTTCAATAACTGATATAATTTCGTGTCATTAACACAATTTCTGATAATCTTTCACAGCATAAATTCCACGCTCAATGAACGGTATAGTCATCGGTTTAGCCGAGAGGTTAACTTCCTTAAGGAAAATGAAATTATACACCTTATGACTAAATATTTTTGTTCGAAATGTTGTTAATTTCAATACAGAATGAGAAAAAAATTGAGCATACAGACGTTAGTCGGTACCGAAAGCCATTCCAATAGACTTGAGAACCAGATTGGATAACTTCAGGAACTTAGGAGCCATTCATCATGTGGTATTGTTTTTAAAATAAATTAGCATGTAATTTTTTTTACTCTTAGAATTATTGTCATGTAATCTTAGGGCTATGACGGTAATTACATTATTTTATTTATGAGCGAGAGCATGAACGTGAAACGGATTGCTTAAGGGGATTGGAAAATGGAAACCCGTTCTTGTCAAATAAACTATTTGAAGGATAATTGGAACATCTTTTAAGCACTTAGAGTTATCGGGAGTTTAATTTCATAGACGCTTAGTCTTTTCCTTGGGAAACATGAAGATAATTTAACTATTCAGGTACATTATTTTAGGAGTCACATGGAATTGGTGTAGTACTGGTTACAAATTTTAATGAGAAATAATTTTTTATGCCATCTAATACCTACTTCAATCACTCTATCCACCCTATCTATATAATACTGAATCGTGGCCTTACCTTCCGCTTTTATCCTTATTGGCACTAAGAAAATCACACCAAGAGTATATGCAAGATATCTTAAAGAGAATGGGATGCATCAGCATAAGTAATAAGATGGGCAAGGAAAAGGTAAATAGAGAAAGGTTGGCGTAGTTTGACATTACTTGTGCGTAGGTGTGTAGAATAAGCCAAAAGTATTTGGAGGCAATTATAAAATGTGTTCAATAAGCAATCAATTAACGGAATCATTAAAAAAATATGGTGAGGTTTCTTTCAAAATCGAGGAGAGAACACCGAACTAAAATTAATCAGTTAACTTTTTTTAGCGGAGTTCGTTGTAAGACTTTCACGCTATACATTATGAACGGAATTTCCTGTCAGATAAACAAAAGATGAAGGTTTTCAGTCCGAGGTGAAATATAAACATATTCTCGTTTTTGTTTCAAAATTTAAAAGAAAACTATGGGTCCTCGGTACAATTCTATCACAGCAGCTTGATTTTAGATTGTCTTTTCTCTTTACAAACAGCTCGTAAATATTTTCTCCCTATTCCGTAAAGGCGTACGCAGTAGGTAAATAGTTCGCGTGCCGTCCTACATGTCCTGTTGGCTCCGCGCAGGGGAAAATATAGATGCAGGGATCTGGATCATTCTCCCGGAGGAGCATCATTCAACACTTGGTGTGCTACCCAGGACCCTTGCACTCTCGAGGGTGTCGAACACTTCCCAATGCTTCATCCACTGCCATTTTGCGCGGCAGTCGTCCTCAAGACGAAACATCTTTCAGCGCCCCGGACCTCAGGTTTCTGCGCAGTCGAAGGAAATTTCCCTTAGTCATCTCCCACTCACCTCCACCCTTGGGCGTCTGATTCCCCCCCTTCCCTCCTCCGACATGCTCGGGTATAGAGCAATCACCTTTTTCTGAGAGTCGACTCGGTTCCCGGGGACGGAGAGCCATTTCCCGCCCGCCGACTGCGAGCCCCGAATCGCCCCATCCTACCGCCGCGCCGCCATTTTGCCGGAGGGAGGGCCTCACCACCACCCACCCCGATCGCCGCCTCCCCTCCTCACTGCCCCCCGTCCCCCCCGAACACTTGAGCCGAAGTGCGGTGGGCAGCCCTGCCTCTGCGTCCCGAGATGATTGAAAAAAGCGCACCAACTATAAGTAGTCACCACCGGAGTTATATCCCTTTCTCCCCGTTCCCATTCCCCAGCGCCATCAACATCCTTCCCTAAGAGACTCCTCATAACCGTGGCTAAGCAGGGAGACAGCTAACATATGGTCTTTATTTCGGGAAACGGATTTTTTATTTTTATACGCTTCCAAAAGTTCTTCATCAAAATTTCTTCCACACCCCCTCAACCGCGGCCGTCCTGTGGGTGGGCCGCGGGTGGGTGATGTAGGGGGCTTACGAAAGAGTCCACGCAGCGTGACTTATCGTCATGTCTCATTATGGAGGGAGACTTGTTCCCGGAGAGGAGGATGAGGGGGGTGAGGAGCATGGGGAGGCCTCTCCCTCGCCGGTCCTTCCTCTCCCTCCGCGCGGCCAGGTGGAGGTGGGCATGGGATTATTCTGCGACCCTTCCTTCTCCTCGGATTTTTATTAGGAGAGATCCCTCGGGTAGCGGCAGATGGTGACTTAAGTCCTTCCTTGAAACGATGTGTTTTTTTATCACTCTATAAAACCTTGATTAGGAATTCTTTATTGCAGTTGGCAGCGTACGTTTACCATCCGTTAAACAGAATGACGCCAACCTACCTCATTCATGCCTTGTTCTCATCCTTGGAACAGGTTATCTAGTCTAATGGTGATTATTTTGTTATTGAATGTTCGTTCAACTCTCATATCCTTCCTATTCGATGTCAGCAGTGTCGCGGGAGCATTCATCCTCCCCAAGTGCTGCCATTGGGCAGGTATTGCGTTGCGCGGGTCAGGTTGAAATGTCCACGCTAAGTGCTTCCGCGGGAATAGAGATGCTTTCATGGGATATCGAGGTCATCATTTAATGCATGAATACATTTCCCTAAGTTGCATGGCAAGCGTTTACGACCTTTCCCCTTCGTGCCTAATTTCTTGATTTTATGTAAATGCAGTGTTTTACAATTCTCGTTCTTCTCGATCATAAGTTCGTGTTGAAAATTCGAAATAAATTGGCATGCTGCTAACGTGAGATAATCCTCACGTTCAATGCGGAGCATTAATTCTTGGAGCTCTCTGTAAACAGATGGCGGGCCATTTTCGTAAAAAAATTAGTGAGCAAACTACACCTTTGGTTGCGTTAATGGTTGCGTTTTGATTGAGCCTAAAAATTGGCCGCTTCGACGACAGATTGGTTGTTCGATTCGTCTTTCATGACCAAATCCAATAAGCATTAATGGGAATCGCTGTGGCGCCGCGGGAACCGGGGATGCAAGAATGTAATTATCGGCCATTACTTATCCTTTTTCGTCCATTTTAGAATTTCTCGGCCATTCCATTCAGGTGTGACCCCCCCCCCCCGCTCTATTTCCTGTCGGACGCAAAATGTTTTACTATTAAAGGATAATAAATGGTATTCCTCAATAAAATCGAGAAATGAACGTTAGTAACTGCAACCAATGATATTTATGACTTTTAGCCCCGGCCCACCCGTGTTTGCGAGGGTGGGGTCAATTTCGATTAGAACCCCTTTTTTTTAGATTGTGATTGAAATCCATTACCAGTTTCTCATTTTATAGAGAAGGTTAAGCATGACCAGTCTCAATCTATCATGTAACTTCCAATTTGGATGTGGGGACCCTTAACTGGTTTGATCGTTCGTGGTGACTGAAAGGGACACTGTTCAAAAGCGCTCGACTGCTCAAAGATTCAGGTTCATTGGACGAAAGTATTCGTTTAGATCAGGGCGGGAGGATGGCTGTGCGTGAGTGGTGTGTGCGTCGCCCACATTCGTTTTCCTCTTACCTCGCAACTAGATCAGAAACCCAGCGAATCCTCTGAAATTGAGGGAGGAATGTCGAAGGAATAGAGAGACCAACGAACCTACGCCGGAGGGTCCGCTCTCGGCTACGGGTGGATAGTTTCTGTGGATGAGTGAACAGAGTCTCAGGGTATGAAAAGCTCCTGAAAATTTGTGATGACACTAAGACTATTATTTTGCATAGTAATTAAAATTAAATTTTCCGATAAAGTAATGCTTGATTGTGGCAAGATTTTTAAAACTTTTCAACTTGTAGGAAACCAAATTTGGATTC
The DNA here is from genome assembly GCA_002093875.1 of Calopteryx splendens. Lineage (NCBI taxonomy): Eukaryota > Metazoa > Arthropoda > Insecta > Odonata > Calopterygidae > Calopteryx > Calopteryx splendens. The sequence continues at coordinate 309,591 of LYUA01000875.1, read as the reverse complement.
CCACAATACATTTTATCTCCACCGTAATGTTAGTACAATCGATAAGAATAAATTTTACCGAACGTATAGGTTAAAATAAATTAATATTTATTTTGGGCTTGTGGTTTTATTACCATCTGCTCCTTTGCTTCCGTACCTCTTCCCCCATACAATACCATTTCTAGCCTAAATTCACTGAATGATAGGTATTATACCTACCTGGGCCATAAATACATAAAATGGAACAGTTCAGCTACCTGGTTTTTTAATGAAATCAGATATATGCAATATTATTGTTTTAGTAGTGTTTATGCTTTAATATGAACAATTTGATCGAAAAGAGCGATATAAAATATTTTATATCCCTCTTCCTGAGTCCCTTAATTTATGGTTTTTCGAGGTAGATGGGTTTATTGGCTCGTGCTATGGATATTTTTATAATAATGACGTATTATCGCTATAATTTCATAGATTATTCGCTATTAATTGAAGAGTCGGACGTTCGCATCATCATTCTTCATAGTTCATGAAATTATAGCCCAAATAATGCTCCAAAACCCCCGTTTCACTAATATAACTATTAGGTAGGCCGGTGGATGTCAACTGGGATAGGCGGTTCTTGGTGTTCAGTCGAGAGGAGAGTTTGCGTTCCCATTATTGTACCCAAGTGATCGAATAGGCTGGGGCTTGTGCATTGGAGTATTTCTAACAATTTACTGTAAAAAAGGAATGGTGGAAAAACAGAAAATATTCCAATGACGACCATTTTTGCTCCTCTAAAATCGGCGTTTTAGTGGAGCAAATGTGCTTCTTTAGAATTCATAGAAACCTTTTTCAGTGTCTGCTTATCATATAGGTATTGCGCCCTGCAGTAAGCCCTGAGAGAACGTAACTTTAAGAAACAACTACCGTCACGATTACAAGTAACCCCTCGCAAAAAAACAATAATAAGCCTCAAATTTTTACGTTTAAAAATATCTGTAATAACGTGCATGCATATTTTAATGTATTTCCTTCAAGAGGTCAACTCTTCGCTAAGCTCAAACATGAATTGAAACTAAAATACTTACATTTATGTGCAAATATAGAAAGAAATGCGTAAAGTATAAAGTTCATCAAAAAAGTATGTGTCTAGAAATAGTAAGTACCTATTAAAGTTCACAAAATCTCAAATTCAAATCTCAAACTCAGTTCACAAAATCTCAAACAAATTCTTTTGTGGAAAAGTGCTTTGTTTCATTTATCAGTAGTAAGTACCTATTGCTTTTTTCAAGGCATTCGTTCAGAGAGTGTACCTAAGTACTTCTCTATGGCCGCGGCAGCAAAGGTAAGAGCGGTGGCAGCATCAGCGAAAAGATGAATAGAGGCCTTTATGATGCGATAATTTTGAAGATTGATGATTATCAAATCGGCGAGTCATGTGAATAACGAAGAATTGTCATGAAGAGTGGACGTACAAATAAGCCCATGGAAAAAAAATTGAATGGGAAAGGAATAATTCATAGATTGAGGTGAAATGAAAGCTGAAGACTATTTTGCAATGGATGGTTACTGGAGAAGCAAAGGAGGAAGAACCTGGATGCTATACATGAAGTAATAGATTAAAGACATGAAGGCAAGCAATAAAAGAGCTCATAAAGAGGGCAGTAGATAAGAGAGTGGAGAGGGAAGATCTGCATCAAGCTAGTCCCAGGATTGAAGATCATTGATAACGATTAATTTTCTGTGTGGATTAATATCAAATGTTGAGTTTTGAGTTGATGTATTAGTTACTTAATAATAAAATATTTTTACTGTCCATGATATTCAATACTGGAATTGTGGAGAATTAAAAAAAATAAACATAAAAGTTAATTAACTATTCTAGTATAATTAAGGAGATTCAGTATTGGGAACAGAACAAGGAGTTTCAGAATGTCAGGATGGCATAGGAATTTTGACGGAGTTGGAAAATTAAACGAGTCTGTTATACCCCTTGGAAAATATAAAAATGCATAGGCGCCAATTATGCAGCACTGAAACATTGCGACTACCATCTTAGAGATCAGCGAAAATAAAACCAAATAAATAAATTGAAGGATGAAAAGGGGACAAGGTTAACGTAAATACTGTAGTGAATATAAAAACCCACAGAAAGAGCAGATAGCTAGTAGAAAATAAGTTAGGAACTATGAAAACTGTTCATTAAAATGTAGGTGAATGCAGAGCTCTCTTCTATGGTAGCGAGCTATTAACAATGGCTGTAGTAATAAAGAGAAGATTGAAGGCGCCGGCCGAGGGCGATGAAAAATAAATGCACCGAACAGATCACCGATGCAAATCTATGAAGAGATTGGAAAGGGAAAAGTTTGTTAAAAATGCTACGAACAAGAGACATGTATTATACCTAATTATAAGGCATAACAAAGCCATGAAGACATTTATTGAAGGGATATTGCATAGGAAGGATTATAGAAGACTGGGAATGGAATGCCTCTATCTATTAATGAGAGATGTAAATAAGCGAATTTACGAATAAATAAACATATAATTAATGAGTGACAGATGATTTTGTATGAAATATTATAATGTTTTAACGTAAACTTGTCATGTGAATTCAATTCAGAACTATATTAAATTTTGGCGCTAATGACCACTACAGATTTCATTTTTTTTCTATTTCATTTATTGAATTCTATTTATATTCTCTTTAGTTTTCATTTTGGCTAAGTCCTCTTCCGAGTTATGTAGAATTTCGAATGTGTTTTGAAATGGTAAGAGGCTTGCAAAAGTTTGGTCAATAAGCACTAGTTCTCCAGTATATTAGAAATATTGCTGCATAATCGAAACAATTGTAAATTAGACAATTTCTCATGCTGAGCTTTTATTTTACTTGTTTTTCCTTCTTTTTGTGTTCTTATTATTTCACTACGTAGACATCCATATTTCAAAGCCTCTTATACTTATGGGAGGATAACGTGTAGGATTGCCACACATTTGTTTCACTATGGCATTTCCACTGGCTATTTCGTGTAATGGAATGCAGCATCCCGCGACTACAGTCTATCCGAGCAGTAGAACTTACTCAGCACTTTTGAGTTAACTACCAAAAACGTCGGCCATTTTTATAAGAAAAGAAGAGATGTTTGTTTTGGTGGGTACCTGAGAAAATGGGCTCGATTTTTTCACCAAATTCACACCTCTTTTCCACTTGAATTTCCTCTTGCGTCGAATTAAACGTGACTTTGCATATCCATTTATTCAAATGTCTTCATAATATCTGTAATAACTCTCTGAAATGCAATTCTGAGAATGAATTTTTATAATCTTCTGAATGACCAATAATATTATTCTAATCCATTTGATCTTTCCTGAGAGCTGATTTATCCGAACAGTTAATGATTTTCCCAGAAAACAAAGAATAAATAATTTCATATTGGTCTTCCCGAATTCCTCTTTATCCTGGCGGAGTTGAAAATATTTTAGACTTGTATTTTATTATTGAAATAAAACGAAAATATCTCTATAAATTCTTGGTTTTCCTCTAGTTTCTCTTGCGTCTGTACTTAAATAAAATTCGATTTTCGTATTGCCCTAATTCTGATTTAACTTTCCGTTATATCAGGTAAATATGCATAAAAAGAAACTTTATACATTTATCTTCATTCCATTTAATTACTTTAAAGTTAACTTAGAATAAATATTCGTTTATTTTTACGCTTTTAATGCGCATTGTGCGCAAATTGCGGCTTTTACCGAACTCTATCAGTTTTTTTGAAAGGGAATGCTAGGGGATATCCGGTGTTTGTATCGCAGTGAAAGACAATTTGTGGCTGCTTTTTTGGCAGTTGAACATTAATCATATCTTAGGGGCCATTGCTACGCCGTATCGTTCGGAAGCGTCGAAAGATTTTGATTTTTTCCGAATTAGTGTGTATGTTTTATAAATATATATTTCCCGAGTGTTGGTTTTTCAAGAGTGAAGAAAACAAACATATCCACTCCGCTTAATTCCTATAAAAGTGCCGAATCGTTACTTTGATCGGTTTCGGATTTTGTGAGTCCCTTTATTCCAGCTCATTTACCTCTATTTCGCCGGCGGACCGAGAGAGTCCGACCCCGTCATTATGATAATACGCTCACCAACAATTCTAGATATAGCTCCATCAAGTGCGATTGGCGGCCCACAGGTACATGGTATACTTATGTTATCGTGCCAGCCTCTCATTTCCTTTCTCACGGCATTATTCGTCTCAAGGTGTTGAGATTTTGTGCGAAGTTGGAAAACTACACCGATCCTCCGTTATGGCTAAGCTTTCCCATAATTTTGACTGAGGATTATTTCATGCTTGTCTCGAATGTGAACGATATAAGGGGGATATAAATTTGGAATATTAGGAACGATATAAATTTTCGGGTGAAGTTGTAAACTAAGTAGCGAATAGGAATTGCAGTTGTCTCTGCAATTTTCCAACGAGGTTTTTAAAATAAATTTTTTAAAAGAGATTTATAAAAGGAACACTATTGTTTTTGATTATCAATTCATGAATATGAGTGAGTAGATTATTGAAATCCGTTTGATATATATAACGAGGCTGTTCTGTGGCTGTTAGAAGGAATTCAGCTGTGCCTTTCTCATTTAAAACTACCTAAAGCTCTTTTCTAATTTAAATGAGTAAATATGCATTTTACATACCTTTTTTCCCATGAATAGCCAAGGAGCTACTTATTTCATGAATATGTGGTGAAATATAATCATATTTTAGAATGTTTTCCTAGAATATTTGCGGAAATACAGAAAGTTAAGGTCAGCCATTAAGAAATGATTATCCGATGAAAACGAGGTGAAGATATTATGTTATCAAATATCCTAAAAAATAAACCTTAAATAGAAAATCAAAGTTTAAAAACCAAGGAATGGCTAGGATCACGTAATCATTTAGTGGAGGCTCAATTTTACCCACGTTAATCGTATGCTTTTTGTTACTACTCATTTTTTATCTTTTAAGAATAAAAATTACCACTGATATCACTTCTTTTTATTTCCTTTCCTTAGTTTTCGCTCTATGATTAACTGTACGGATATAATACATTGTAAGTTTTGAGATTATTGTTAATTGTTTTAGTGGATATGGGTATTTATTGTTATGCATCCCACCTTCATGGCTATCACGCAATAATTTCTAAATGGTGAATTAGGTTTGATTGAATCCATAACCCGAGCACGTACCTCCGTTATGCATGAATTGAACCATTTTTGCATGCGCAGCCCCATGGAGGTTCTTCCGAGTAGCATGCTTGGTAGGATAGGGTAGTGACACTGTCCACTTAGCAAGATATACGTATTATTACACGTAACAAGAACGCGGAGTGAAAGATTGGGGTGGATAAACCAAAAGGTCTTCCGTGGCAAAAGGTGTTTTGAGCCTGTGGACCGAAAACACCTTCGAGATAAGGGGAAATGCAGGCGTAAGGAGTGAGATTAAAGCTACACACATGGGGCGTGGCTATCCGTGCTCTTATGCGGAGATTTCATCGGCAGTCATAAGTCCTCAGTCTGGACGTGCTCGTAAGGCATGAGCTGTCGCGGCCTCGTTTTGACGCGTGAGGAAACTTGTTACGTGTTAATGATCGTGTTTTTTTTCCAGTAATCATTTTCACTTCACTTTTTAACCAGATTCTTGTATTAATCGTGCAAAAATATTTTTTCGCATCTTGCTTTATTCGATTTTTAGCTATTCATTAGAGAAACTCCTCTATTATTATCTCTAGATTAGCCTCACGCCTTTTAATATTCTAGGACTGAGAAGAGTCGTAATGACACTGTGGCAGTGCATAAGTTCAGATGAAAAATTGGATTAAATATGAGGATAGGAATAATTTGTATTAAAATTTGATTGCCCAACTGGAGAGTGAATATGAGGTTGAGTCGGTACTGAGATATGGATCATGCCTGGTTAGTGGAACGAATGAGTTTATTTCTTAGCCTTATCAACATGCAGAAGAAACGAGCAAATTTTAAAATTGCTTTTTCAATTTTGTTGAGTTTTGCATATGACCCATTTCTTCTGGAAAATCATCAATTTCGAAGAGTAAGAACGAACGAAAGAAGAGTTAATGAACGAATACCTTTGAGGTAGCATTTCTATTAATATGTTATTTAATTTGCAGAAATGTTATTACCGAAAATAATATGATAGTCATATAGATAGGGGACGTGGTAGTCCAGTGGTTAGAGCGCTGGACTGCTGACCGGAGGG
>LYUA01000875.1:287556-297721 GCA_002093875.1 Calopteryx splendens | reverse complement strand
ATATATATATATAGGTAGATATATAAATTGCATATAATTTATTATTATGGATGGTAATCTATCAGTTAAGGTAGTTATCTGATGGACACACCGCTACAATAACCCATTCTTCATTTCTGCCTACTTTCTCCCTCCCTTCATTCCATCCAGCATGCCTAATCTTTTCCTCCCTTTCCCTCACTTACCCACCATTCTACCCTCTATCATTTTCTTCAACAATCCATCACCGCTCAGTACGCCTTGCATCCACCTCTCCTGTCTTCTTTGGGTGTCTCCCAACAGCCTTCTCTCCTCCCCTACCATTTTCAAAACTTCTTCGTTCGTTTTCTTTTTCGTCCATTTCACCTTTTCCACACTCACAAGTCAAAAGCCTACAGCCTACGCAATTTTATCTTTTCTGGGCAACCAAGTTTCCGAGCCATATTTGGCATATTGCATATTGAAATTATTATTTCAAAAGGCGAAGAAATCCTATGCTTTGTTAAGCACGATTATCATTTAAGCTAATTTATTCATTCAGCTCATTTAGGTTTTTCAGTGTGATGAATGAAAATAAATGAAAAGGACATTAACGGGCCTCAGGAATTAAGAATAAAAGTCTTGTTGATTCGATTCGATTCGATAATATTCGGATAGTTGATTCGGAACTCACTGTACGGTCAAGAAACATGCTCTAGAAGTATTTAGTTGTGACCACTCAAGTCACAAATTGTGTACCTAGTGTTGTGTGCACTAAACATAATGAGTGAGAATTGAGGAACAATTGTTACGGGGGAGGCTTAGTTATTCAAAACACCCCAAAAGATAGATGCGTTTGAGGAATACCTAACTGACGAAGGAAGGAATGAAACAAATGCTCTGAGAGATCTTAGAATCAAATATGAGGATCGTTTACCCTGTGCTCTCTTGGGATCACTCTCATTCCCACCACGGCAGGAGCGCCGCCTTACATGGTCCGGGGGTGAGTGCGTGGAAGGCGAGCGAAGCTCTCTCTCATTAATCGTTATTTTCCTTTTACCCCTTTCCTTCAGGGGATGTTATTTTCTTAAAGAACGTATTCTTCGTGCGTTTTCAACGACTGGGGTAGGTATCAAAGTAAGTCATAGTGTACCTATTCGAAAATCGTGCGCGAACTAATGGCGGGGGGGCGGGGGTCGTTGGCATCCGTGCTCCACGGGTTGGCTGGCGAGCGAATTGAGGAAAAAAAACCTCAACAGAAAAAGACAGGACAAGTGGACGTGCCATGGGGTCTCAGATACAATCCTCAGTGTTTCTAGGTCAGTAGTAACCGAGTATATGTCGACGGGCAGGAGAATTATACCTCTCTCTCAAGGAATAGCTAAGTGGTTGTACACTATTGGATTCTTTTTCCTCGAGAGCTAAAGTAGGTACGACCCTCATTATTTTTACTAGGGATAATTTTGATAATGAGCAATTCTCGCCTTGAATTGGATTTTTGAAGAAAATATTCAGTTTAGATAGGTAAAGGAGGAGAAATAGCCTTAGGTACATCATCTACGTCTTCTTAATGCTCTTCAAGTCGCTACGGAGGCGGTGTTAGTGGATTTAGGACAGTAGCTTTTTTATGAAGTTTTGGATTGATACGATTAATTCATAAACAGAACGACTTTTGCAAATAAAAGTTTTCGTTTACAATTGTTGAGTCGCTCAATTGGTTTTTTTCTCATCGCAAATTGTGAGGGGAAAATAGAGTAGGTAATGGTATTGGTGTATGACTCAATGGTGTTAGAGCCAATTCCTCTTATTTAGTCAGGTGATTCAGTCTGCTGATGCACTGAGCTTCCTAATGATTTATCAGTGTAACAAGTGCCCACAAAAATCCTGACTTCCCAGTCGGTTTAATCTCTCCCTTGGTGTGTCTGGAGACACTCCCATTCTATTTTCTCCAGTCGTATCACTTTCTCTTTTCTCGTAACATTATTTCCCATGGGTCTGCTCACCTATTTTAGTGTGACACATTTTCGTTCGTTTCGCAGATACAATATTCAAAACTTGGTGCAGTTTTCCCATTCTTAATCATTAAAATATTACTTTCATTCACGACTCTACGATACATTAATCTCAGATAACCAATGCTCAAACCAAAATACCATGTGCACCTTTTAGGTGGGTATATGTGAAATTAATTTGGCTGAAATATTTTGAGTTGAATTGAAGCAGAGTATTTAACCGAAAAATTGCATTTTATAGCTTAAATAAAGAGAACATTGGTGGACAGAGAATGTGGACAATGATTGAAAACACTGGAGAGCGAACGGAATTTTACATCAACCGAACTCCTTAGTAAAGACTAGTAAGAGAGTATTTAGGCAAGAGCAAAAGGTTTTTCAAGGCTAGAAAATGCCTGTATTTTTGTGTATGGGAAGATCGTTTGATTGAGACAAATATACCTATTAGTGATGAATTTTCCGATTATCATTTTGCATTATCAGAAGTATATTACGCAGAATAATTATCTCAGATTAAAAAAATGTTGCAATAAGTCATACCATGCAAACCATTTCATAATTAAAATTCATCTATGAATGGAATTTTATTTTAATTATTTTATGTGTGCCTTCCATGCATACATTGCATGCTATTTATTAATTCCTTCTTGTCATTGCCACCCAGCTTATAGCCAAATTGCAATTTTAGTAAGTAAATGATAAATCCCGCCTAGGTGAATTTTCGTCCACCACCTAGGTTAATGATCCGATGTAAAGGCCAAAATGGCTGTTTTCGGATCAATTGATAATAAATAAATAAATAAATAATTATTGAGAAAAAAGTTTTTTATTTAATTAATTGTGGGAAAGTAAGAATCTTGGAACTGATTTCCAGTTAACCAATGCCAAATTTCCGCCAAAATTTTGTTTTTTGAAGTTTCCAGTGTTTTGACGATTATTTTATTTTCGGGGTGACCGCATAGACATTTGCTCAGGTGAGCTTCCGAGCCTCACACAGCGCCCTCCACGCCCTTTCGGGTGTTCTAAAAGCCATTTTCCTTTCCGCTCACATTTGTGGAGGTGGTCAAGGGAAAGTTACACATGAGCTATAGCTCACGGAATGAAGTCCTCTTCGGATTCAAAGATAAGAGAGGTAGACAAGCGTGCTAATTGAAACATTTTGAAACTAAGCAGCGAGGTTTATAGTCCCTGTCAGTCTGATTATGCAATCCTAACTTTATAAAAGCAAGAGTTGTGTACGTAATGCAGAGCACCTAAGTCCCCGCAATAAATTATGTATGTCGGGAGATAAATTTCGGGTTCTGCCCAAGTTTTAAGAGCGCATGACATCAGTCGTCGCATGCAACTCTCAAACGGCCCTCTCTCCCCCTCCAGTGCTTTAAGGTTGCGTGTGAGTGCATGCTTCTTATTAAAATTAAATGCGTCCCATGAAGCAATTACAAAATATTAAATGTGGACATTAGCTTTTTTGAGCAATGTGAATTACATAGCTTCACTAAATATAAATGGTTCCTTGAATTTTAGAAAGTTCACGTTAAAGGTGAAGCACAGTCACCGTTACTTATTAAAGAATGGAAGGCGTTGAATTTATTAGAACCTACTAAAGTTGAAACCAATGCTCATCCAAAGTATTGACGTTTTCTCTGCTTGAAAGTATCTATCCGCGTAACTTATTTGCTGATCGATCTAGACTCAAATCAGATTTTTTTTACTGGTTAATACAGTTTTATTAAAAGAAATTATATTCCAAAATATTGGACCAAAAGTACGAACCACTATGTGAAGAACTCAAGTAAGAAGGATAGGTGTACCCGTACAGGTCTGTTTTTCTTTTTGCTGTATGATGATTGTTTTGGTCAAAACTTAAATACCTGCCAATTACTATTTTGTGATTACTTTTACTCGATATAGATTACATCACCTTTTACATCGGAGAGACCTACGTTGGTGTTATAGGCGATAGGGATACATGAGAATTTCTATCCCTCGGAAATAATTAAGTGTATTTATTGTTAACATACTTTCCCGGTAGGGTTTTTTTTACTGAAAGTAGTGGCTAGGCCTCAGGGAAAATTGATGAAAAGTAAAGGTCTTTTGGAATTCCAGGTGACCACGGGCTAGCAGAAGAGACGAAAAATATCTAAATACCTGCATTTTACAAAATAATTCATTTAATCCTCTTTATACTATTATTATTTGAAAATTAGGTTTTTTTATTTTTTAAAATAGATTTAAAATAGACACATTTTCCACCGAAAATGACTAATTACATTAATGAGAAAAGTAAAGTCATTAGAAAAGGGCATCAAGGAAATGAAGCAAATATTAAATACCTGTAGTATCAATTCCAGGGACAGGAATGTAATTCTCAGTAATAAAAATAGGAGCGTGGCTCTCAAGTGGTTATAGCGCTGGGTATACTGACCTAAGGCCTCGGGTTTAATTCCGGGTAACACCTATGGCCACCCTCAGATTCACCCTGGCTTTGTGATTTTGTGAGTTACAAATCTTTCTTGGGAAATTTGAGAAATAACAACTCTCGGGTTCTCTTGACAAAAAAGCCTTGCAGTATTGACATTTTAAATGAAATGTATTTATATGCCAGGGTAGTTGAAGCGTGAAAATATGATTCAATAATTAACAAATGTATTTTTTATGCTTAGTTACTTTATTTATAATTTGATAGGATAATATTTATTTTTAATTAACCTGTATATTTAAATAAATGTAATATAATGCCTTTATCCGAGTCCCCAGGCCAACTCAAATTCTTCTTGGGGCAATAAATGGAATGAATTCATAGAATTATACCGTCATACGGACTAGATCATCCTGTATAAATGTTTAGAATACCCTATTTTATAAAAAAATAAATAATATTCAGTACCCATAAGTATTTATATGATAAAAAAATTATATAAAAATCGGAAATATATATAAAGGTGTTTACTTGTTGATAGGTGTGTGGATTTTAATTGAAAATGTGCTATTTAACGGAAAAGAAGAGAAGTAACGTTAGAATAAGCTTTCCAGTAATTGATATTTTTCTGACGTGGTTACCGTACTTGTGGATTTCATTCAAATCATAGCTATATTTATGTATGAGAACCTCCTCAGCACTCCATAGCTCCTAACCGGCCTAACAGAAAACGTGGAAATATGTCTTTTTTGCATTCATCGGGGAGTAGATGGTGGAGAAATGAATTTTACAATAGGCATATGGCAATAAAAATTTGTTTTCGTCACTTTAAACCTACACGGCGCTTACCACAACAGGTTATGTATCCCGGCCTTTATCTCTTTTGTAATCCTAATATAGTGATATTTATATACATCTTAAAATTTTAAACATATTTTAAAAGTTTTATCTCCGGCATAGGCTCTGATTTTCCTATTCTACTTAACCTATACGCCGAATTCCTAAACTAATGATAGTCTATAAACGCTTTCAGGTTTGCTTAATAATCCGCTTTGGAAGGGTCTTCGAAATTCATAGGTACATTTGGAGGTGGAACAGCCACCAGAAAGTATTCATTCCAGTAATGTTCGAGCTCACAATTTATTGAAATTTATTCTCGGACATGTAGTGAGTGCATCTCCATGGAAATATGTTATTGAAGAAGAATTTTGAATATAAAATAAACGTCTTTGAGTAAACAAATTGTGACCATTGTTGCAAAGGCACATACTAACTGCAAGTTCGAGTAGGGGATAATGTAAATAACGCCTGTCTACGTACCAAATATCTTCGGAACAATTCTCATATAAGTGCACGAAAGTATCTTTTTAATTTTTTTCTCATTTATTTTGAAATTACCATAGGTTATCATCACTCCACTTGAAATATAATTCTTCTTTTTTATATTCAGGAGAAAACACATGCCTTCTCAAATATAAAATAAATATTAAGTATGTCTTAATTAAGAGAATAATTTGGCTTCGTTCATAATGACCGTAAGGCGTTTATTTGTAAGCTGATGGCTCGCATCATCACAATTGTTATCTAGCTACGTTAGATAGTGTCCCTTTCAATGTTGTAATGTTGTGCTAAATATTCGTCTTCCATTATTTTTCTGTAAAATATAATCATTCTCCAGGTCCCTGAGGCGACGCCCAGTTGGAAAGTGGAACCGGTCGGCCGCGTGGATCACTCAACGGCTAGCCCTGCCTCCATTGCCGAGGGCTCAAGACGAGCGGTGCGCCTTCATGCTACGCTCGGTGAGTTTGAAATTCAATCAAATATTCGCTCTAGCATCCTTTTTCCTTGTCACTGTAACATTATACGATAGACACATGTCTTATGTGCATTATTATTTACAAATATCCGTATTTTTCGTTTATTTGAGCATAAAAATTTGCAGCGTTTGAATGGCATGCCCATGACGTTTCCTTTCTTCTACCAGCTCTGAAATCAATCCGAAGGTCGTTTTTTCATCGGTGAGCTAACCTAATACTCTGCCTAACGACGTGTGAAAATCACACTTTCTGGGTAGGAGAGCAAGTTCTCTCCCTGTGCCACTTACAATGCCTTCCTTAAGATTATTACCTATGAGTTAACCATTCTATTTCACATGGTATGTACTATGTACATGATAAAATGCTGAAATTGCCTAATATTTAATAACTTTACGTTTAGTTAAAAAGAAATCTTGCATGCGACCAATACACCCACCACCCACTCGAGGGAAGGGACTATAGGTAATAATCATCTGGCAGTGAAATAGGCAATGTTTCAGACCTTCTGTCGTCACTAAGGTATTATTTTAAGCGTGCATTTAGAGAATTGTATTTGTATTCCAAAGGTTTACTCGAAGGCTTATTTAAAAAAATTGAGTCAAATTTTATTACACCTACTATGTACCTACATCCAATATTTTCTTGCGTTAGATGACATATCCTTAATAGGTAGTAGCTTTGATATAAGAAATGCTGATAAGAATATTTAAGCCGTGCTTTTGAGTGTTTCATGGCTGCGGAATAATAAATTTGAGAGTTTAAGTATGATAGACCGTCAGATAGGGGCGAATCACCCTATAAAATTGTAATTTGTCTTCATTCCGACGGCGCAGCTAATTTTAATCCACATTTGAGCGGGGTTCCCAGATAAGGCCTTTAATAATTCTGGGATTCCTTGCTCAACTAGGCGTGTCTCATTCACGTACTATTGCGGAGTACCCGGGCGGAAGTCGGCCTCAGGTTTTTCAGATCCTTCCCCCCCCCCTTCACTCGCCGAGCTCCTCTTTTAAATTAGACCCCAAAGTCTTAGTCATGCTCGGCATTTTAGAACTTTACTAAGCGACATCGCTGAGTCATCTGTGAAGCCATCGCTTTCGATAGGCGATGGGCTGACTGGTGACATTAGTGCTGTGAACCTGAATTGCCTTTGGCACAGTCGTTGCACGAAATAAGAGAAAGATAATGCCTAATTGTGTTAAAAAAGGATTCACGACGTTTACCGTCGATTCTTGAACAACATAGTAGGTATGTACTACGTCTGGCTTAGAATTTACTAATCGATACTCAATATAAATGCACAGACACTTACGGTTTGGCGTGATCTGAAATTTTGTCGCTAGGTGGGTGGTTCTCTACAGTAGCGTGAAAACGATGAAAAAATCTGGAAAATTGGCCCAAAATTGAATCTAAGAAGGTTTTTCTGGTTAGAAAATGGAATTTCCATTCTTTTCAGGTAAGAGGAGAAATTTGGGGATTGGTATTTTCTAATGTGACATATTATGAAAAGATAAAATTGCATTAATTAATATGAATCTAGAGCAAGAATGGAGTTAAAATATTGAAATATCTTATTTATGTCATTGTATACCGTATCTTGATGGAGCCACTCCGAGGGCATTTCATTTTTTAATCCCAAATTATTCTCACGTAATTCATTTAGTAATGGAGCCTATGAAAGAATTGTTGCCACCATGATTATGAATGTTAACAATGACGGCTTCTCAGAAAATCATTTACCTTTGTAAATTCAATAATTTTGATTGTGTGTGTTTTTTCCCTTATTTTTCGTGCATGATTTTAAGGTATAGCGTTATGAATATCATCTCCTCCTATTTGTATTCTAAGGTATTTAGTTCCGGAACCTCTATGTTATACCTATCTACTTTTTCCAAATTTATGCTAAGGCAGATTTAATTCAGTCCATATCTTCCATCATCTACTGCGTAAAAAGTAGGTACTTGTGCTGCTTTTTGTGCAAGATAAGAAAGAAAAGAACAGGCGTCAATGAATGAGAGTTTGTTGTCTCTTTATTGAACAATTCTTAATGGGGTAGCAGACTTGCTACTTAAGTGGATGGGTAATTCAGTCTCTACACGATGTCTCTTTCAGCATGGTGCATATACCTCCGTCCATTAACCGCTTGCTACGTGCAAGACCCACCCACTGGTTTCCTATATTAACATACACTCTCGTAGGCAGTGTTCTATGCACTGTTATTGTATTTTTTGCAACATGTTTAATATGAGAAAAGAAACTGTTATAATACATTCAAAGACTTTTTTACACGAGGTTATAAAAGCAATATCACTGAAGGAAGACTAATTAGGCGTTCGCCGTGTAAGTTAATCTTATTTCTTCCTAATAAAATTAATGCAACTTTGGAAATTCATGAATGAATTCAATTGATTCCTTTTTGAACATTACACCAGAAACATTTATAAAATTATATTGAATCAATTGCTGATTGCATTCACACTTTTGCTGTAGCAAACGTCACATATTTCAGTGTTAGGTGTGGATGCATTAAGACACGCGAGCTCATCCTATGCCTCTCATAATGGGCTGCATTAAGATCTCAATTATCATGAAACGCACAATTCCTACTTAAATTTAAACATGAAACATTAAAATCCGCGAAGATGTTTCTGAAAATAGATTAATTAGCCAAAAATGTTATATCGCAGGAGACAATACTCGGGAAATATCATTTTTAATGGAAATTTATCATTGCATAATACTTTCCCGAAATTAATACGAATAACTTTAAGGCTTTTCCTGAATTGAAGCCTAAATTGAAACGATTACCGTAGGTCTAGATGTAGGGCTTGGGGGAAGGAAACTTAATGTCACAAGCATTTTAAGAGTGTATGTAGGTATGTGTAATAGGTAGCAAAATGTGTACTTTGATGACCTAAGTATCCCCTACCCCCGTTGTGTGCTTCAAGCGATTGCTTTCCCAGTACACGTGGCCATGCGGTTGGTGCCGCGTGTTAAATGGGTGCTTACCATGCTCGGATATTTGGTGGTGAAACTATGCTTATAATCTTAAATGTTTCGTGTTTATGTACCTAAACCTTAGTGCAAGTACCTCATTCAGAAAAAAATCAAACTTTCCGACCCCATGAAAGGACTCCTTTCATTACAAGAAGATGTCTGCAGTTAATCCTCTAATCCTAGTACACCACACAGATGAATATTTTCATAATTTGGACAGTTCTCTAAAGAAAGTTCTAAATTTTATTATTTTGGAAACCCCGAAAGAGGAATTCAGTAATATTTTCCGTCTCTCTCTCTCTTCGCTTGTTTAGTGGAAAGAAATACTTCATTGTGCCGAATAAATATAAAGTTTTTATATCATCGGCCG
Source organism: Calopteryx splendens (assembly GCA_002093875.1). Lineage (NCBI taxonomy): Eukaryota > Metazoa > Arthropoda > Insecta > Odonata > Calopterygidae > Calopteryx > Calopteryx splendens. Next base: position 288,151 of record LYUA01000875.1, on the reverse strand, counting down.
GTGAATATGCCTGTCTAATAATGGTTGCCTTAGATGAATATTTTTCACAATTGCGCCACTACTTTGATGTTAATAAATTAGGATATAATACTGTTCAAGCAAACATAATGAAAACCAATCGAGATTTGATACCTCAGAATTTTTATGGTTAACTAAGCATGATAGTATACCTACACGGTTGAGTTGGTTTAGAACGTAATACTTCGTCTTCATCCAAGTCCTTATGAACCGCCAGAGTTTCATGCTCCATATTGTTGGGACAAAGCTGTACAGCCTCTTCCTCATAATTGATTCTTTATACTTGGTGGTGTCCATCACAAGCAATTTAATAACTTTGCATTATTGAATACCTGATTTATCTTTTGCTCATGAATTTTATTGGCTCACTCTTGGAGGCAGAGCTGCTTCAGGCTGTTAGTGAAATTGATTGCCGTCTAGGATTATGCGTTCAATATCGTGAGAATCAAGGATGAGGATGGCCCAGTTATGTGAGGTAAATTAGGAATAGTAAGGCATTGGATAATATGATTTCAGAATTGAGGTTGCGCCTGAAAGGAAATTAACTTGCGTTCAACCTCTTAATAAATTTTTCTCT
>LYUA01000874.1:656879-671795 GCA_002093875.1 Calopteryx splendens | reverse complement strand
AGGGATTAAAAAATTGTACTTTCTCAGATTGGCTGCTTTTTATCGTCTTAGACTCAGTCCCATTACCAACTCTGGGGAGCGGCGTACTCCCCGCGTAGCGTACTTATCGTGATAGATATCTTGAGTAAGGCTTAGTAAAACCCCAAATTTGATCTTTCCTGGGCACTTCGGCAGCGAGCGGCTCCGCCTGATGTCGTCATTAGGTAATTGTTTCCTTCCATGCTTATTCAAAATTCTACTATATTAACACATTCGTTTAGGCCGGGGATTTTTTTAGGTTTTGCTATCTAACGTGTAATTGAGGTTGCTTATGAAAAATATTCTGTTATTTCACCATAAAGCAACTTCTACCTTCTAGCGTATTTATCGTGATAGACTTGATTAAGGCTTAGTAAAACCCCAAAATTGATCTTTTCTGGGCGCTTTGGCAGCGATCAGCTCCGCTACATGTAATCATTAGGCATTCGTTTTCTTCTATGCTAATTCAAAGTCTACTATATTAGCTCATTCGTTTCGGACGGGATTTTCTTGTTATTTGACCATAAATTACTTTAAACATTTATTTATCTTACAATTAGATTTCATGGCATAGTATGCTCGTCGAAATTATTAGAATAACTATTGTCAAATAATTTTTCTGTAGGCAAGTAAAAGGTTAAATTAAATATTTAATAAACGTGAAGCGCAACTTTTATTATGGTCCGATAAAAATAAAGAAATATTAATTTACTGTTCTCACATTCTTCTTAAAACGAACAAAGATGTTCTGCGCATGGTAGGGGAGGAGATAAGGCTATTGGGAGAAATCCAAAGAGGCAGGAAAAGTGGATGCAGGTCGTGCTGAATGGCAAATGATTGCTGAAGAATATGATGTAGGGTAAAATTTTGGGTAAGTCAGGGAGAGGGAGGAAAAGATTAGGCATGTCGGTTGGATTGAACGGAGACAGGAAGCATGCCAATCCAAACCCCTCGCGACATCGGCAAGTCGATCAATGGCAATATAATAGTGATAAAGCCTTTCGAACTGATAGATTCCATTATCCGTTTTTCCTTCACACGATCCTCGACCACATCACAAGTAAAGGAAACACTAAGAGTTAAACTCATTCCCCCCTTTTCAGACCACCGGACTCCTTACCTTTTATTTACACCCCTGCGTTCTAACACCCTCAGCCACAAGTCCTTGTGGCTGAGGGGTGTTGTTTAATTGTGGAAGAAAAAATTTGGCGACATTTTTTGCGATTTTGTCTCTATTAATAGTTTCTTTCACCGACAAGCACATTAAAATAAATAGTAGCCAACGAAATATTCATTTAAGTATGTGAAAGAGCGCGAATACACCTGGAAAAATGGTTAAAAGGTGGCCGCTTTCCTTTTGAGATGTAGGTAGCCTTCTGCTTGAAGTAATTTTTCTTCTTTCTTGAGGTCATGGAGCGTCCTCTATGGAGTTGCTGAACTATGCAGACAGCGGATTATCACAAATAAATAGCAATAAATAAATAGGAGATGCACACGCAGGTGAGTTTAGCAAGAAAACAATTGATGTGAAGTTAAATGCGGATGCGACAAATGCACTCTTAAGCAACTGGCTCTATGGATGAACCCAGGGATACGTGAATAGCTTTAAACAATTTGGAAAACATAGGTACTCGTTCTCCATGATAGTCCGCCCAAAAAAACTAAACTGAGAAAATAAATATGCTCTACGACCTTGCTAAATGCATACCTGTAAGCTACGTGGATTGGGCCCTGAATGGCTCCCCGTTCCTCGTCGGTACATTCTATTTGCTCTTACCTGAGCGGGCAGCTAGCCCTGATAGGATTAGTTGCCTTCTGCTAGATGTTATTCTCCCTTCTTTCTCTGTGTCCTTAGCGTCGTCTTGTTAATTGATGAGCTGATGAGATAATGGATTAAACACAAGGAAACAGCAAAAATACACGTAGCACTAGGAAAATGTTTTCATTATTTGACAATTTTACCATTTTATTAAAAACTTTTAGCACACACTTATGATATTTTTATGATACCTAATATCATTTAAAGAAATCCAGAGTCAATCCACAAATGTTTATCAATGACCGTATTTCTTAGCTCAATTTCGTATAGGTAATCTTGAATTCAATCTTCTTTCTAAATCCTTCTTTTCATCTTCCCTTGATCTTTTTTTTCAAGTTCAAACTCCCTCATTCTTGCACCATCACCTCAATGGAGTAAGTGCTATTTTCTGAGTTACGAGTATTTGCCACCCAATGTTTACGCTTACCTTTCGCTTATCTTACTCGGTGATGTGCCGTTTCATTTACATAATGCACTGTTGAAAATAGATTTGAAGAATAAGAAGATAATGAGGCTATCTTGGCATAGGAAGCCTAAGTTAAACATTACAGTGGCAGGACAAACTTAAGCAGGAAAAACATTTGAGCTTTTTAAATATTGTTTTAGACGAAGGTGGACAATATTGTAAGGATATAAGAGAAGAATCGCATTAGCTAAGGACGCTTTTACGAGGAGGAGAGATTTGATGACAAGGACCTTAGGCTGGTATGTAAAGAAAATACGTGAATACGTTGATATGGAGCGTGGTTTTATGAGGCTCGGAAACTTGGTTTTTGGGCGCACTGAGTAGTGGGGGATATTTGAAAATGTAATAGACGATACAATGGTTGGGTAAGTGGGGCAGAGGGGGGAAAATATTAGGTATGTTGGATGAAATGAAGGGTGGTAGAAAGTATGCGGAAATGAAGAAAGGGCTACTGTAGGTTGTCCATCAGAAACCTACCCTAATCGATTGATTACCATTAAATGACCCATTGTCATTTTGCCATTATAAGGACACGTCATCGTACGCTACGTGAGATGAAGCAATGATCAATGTAACGTATGGTGCAATATTTTGCATTGTACCCCATCCTTATTTATGTTACCATATTGTGTACCTTCTATTTTTCTTGAATCCTTCAAAAACATTAAACATGATCACTTAGTGCAAGTTTCACCTTTTTAATCTTGGGCCATGACTTAGTTATGGCATGCATTTATTCATTCACCCAGCATTTATCAGGGTAATATCATTGAAATTAAATTTTAATTGTATCAAACTCCAACCATAAGTACCATAATTTACTCGCCAAAATTGTATCGTTCCCATGTACAGCCACAATTACCACCAAGATTTCATATACGTCACCTTTTTTTAATCCATTCAGTGTTACAGATATTAAGATGGGTTTTGGATAGCATCCTTTGTTAATCCTTTCAACTACTATTTTAACATTTACTTCATAATTATTTTCGACATTATTTCTTGGCTTATTTCCCTCTCATCAATGTAAATCCCTTCTGCGGGATCCTTTCCTTTAAGCTATTGTTAAATAAAAGAAACTATTTCACTTTTTGTAACAATTTAATCCTGGAACCGGTGGCGGGAAATTTTTGATCTATTTACGCAAAGAACATTTTAGGATATATACTGTTACACTCTTATGGGTTTAATTATAAATGTTTTTTATCATCTAAATAAGCAATTAGGCTTCCATGGTATAATTTTTCATTCACTGACTATAAATAAACTTAACGTTCATCATGAGTACTTTATAATATATTCCTGAATCTCCTGGTATTTGCCTTGAATACCTACGTGTTTAAACCAGGTATTCGTAATAACTAAGCTGTTCCTCCATCAGAATTCAATTACTTTCTCCTCATGGTATTTCCTTATCCCTGAACCGTACTCCACAACCTCTCTCCCAGCTTTCCCTTCGCCCACCACCGCTTTCCAGTCCCCCACCACTCGTCTTATTCAAAGAATACCCTCGAACATTTCCTCTAGTTGGGGGTGTACATTGTACTCTTCGTCCCTATTTATAGGTAGGCAAGTAGTAGTAGGCAAGTAAACCTAAATAAGAACCATATTCGTTGGTTTTTCTTTAATCTCTACGAACAATATTCAATAATTAGCCTGCTACATATTTAGGCACTACTCTTCTGGCTATTCTGTAACTACCGCTCTAATAGCCCTCACTATCTTTCCATCTCACCTCGCACAAGCCTAGCATATAAATATTTCCCCTCACCATCTCATTTCTGATGTTTTCTAACTCACCTGTCCTCATAATTGTACCGACTTGAGTTCCAAATCTCTATTCTGACAGCTGCGTTTCTCTTCTGAGTTTCTGTTGCTGTCGATTAGACTTTGCAAGGATTTCGTATGATGAAGTCCGGGACTCAATTCCACATTCGGTCCGATATATGGATTTAAAATTTTATTAGACCCAAACGAAAGTTGTCACGTCAGATCAAGTCACGTTCTTCTTTGATGATAATATTAAATATTTGTTTTTATTTAAATATACCCTTAGAAAAATTAAGCATACTGGAAAATGAATACTTTTAAATGCATGTACCTAGTGGCGCACAACCGCCTACAGATATCACACCGAGAAACTGATGAAATCCAGGCATAAGTTCTTCCACTGCTGATAATCTAGAGGGGATGATTAACGTCGATCATTCATATTTGACGACAATTAAAATCTAACCAATGTGGAAGTATGAGAGGGCACATTTTTTTGCAGAAACCAAATACGATCAATATATTTTGACAAAAATCTTACGAAGCCACTTCAAAATAAAATTTAAAATGTCGTTTGTAAATAATAACGAAGAATTTACAAATGTTTTCCTCGTTGAATGGCGTAACAATATTTTCCCGCTGTCGAATTTTCTGATGATCTCGTTGTCTCTCGCACTTCCTTTAAATTCCATTTTCCACTAACGTTTGGCATCTACGTTCTGCTGACTCTCATTAGAGGAAAATACGATACCTTTTATAAAATGAAATCCTACTTCTCACTCAACGTACCGACTATTCAGTCATTTAAATTTACCAGGGTTTCAGATACCTGAAAAAGTTTTTATTCGCGATTGAAGCAACGGCGTTCTGGGGTGCCTATTGTCGTAGTGACATTAAAGGGGGAGAGAAACAATGGCCGTTGAGTGAACTAAGGGTTTATTTATACTGTACTTACATGTTGGGCGGAAGGCCGAACGATGGGGTGAGCGAGATGGTCAAGTCTTGAAGGGTTGCAGACCCAACTCAGGAGGTTCGGGGGAGCCAAGTCTTGCGAGCCTGCAGACTCAACATAAGAGAGCAAGGAGGGCCAAGTCTTGCGACGTCGCAGACTCAACGCAGGATAGGGATTGCCAGTTAGGCTTGTTGCCCCACTTATAAATCATTCCTTGGGCCCAAGGGTGATTTTAGGGTAGTGGGAGGAAAACGCAGGAGGACGGGAGTGTTTACGATCAGTCCCGACGCCACCGCCTAAGTCGCCTCAAGACACTGCCAGCCTAATGGAACTCGGAACGCTTCGGGCAGCAAGCAATCCTTAAAGCATATTTGCATAATGAATTTCTGCTTGAAAGAGACATAAAACTTAAATGACAAACTGTAATAGGATTACGAAAGATTACGCCTGGGTTCACTCTCTCACTAAAACTTTGCTTCCCAAGAACTACTGTGTGTTCCCATTGCGAATAATGATGCATCTAAAAGAAACTCGAAATGAACGTCTTCCAGCACCTCTTATCGGAAAAAAAATTGCATCACTCGTCCATTACTAATAGAGTGGCACGTCAATAGATTGGAATTACTTTTCATGAATATGGGATTAACCCCATGCAATCAAAGCAAAATTCCATTTTTAATGGCTATTCAAGGCTAATTTCTCTTTTGTAAGGCTGTATGAACATTTTTTTCTGAAGAATAATAAGATTAGAAGTCTTGTAATATGTACTTATAAATTGACCCATTTAGCGAGCTGAGTCGGACAGGCAACTTACGTAGAATATTCACAGCATGAAAGTTTAAAAAAAGTTCGTTGTGAAATCTCATTAATCCTAAAACTGCTCGTTCATCTTCACAAGAAAATGCCAAGACTAAAATCATTATATGTATATATCATCATCGATTAAGCCAATTTCTCATAAGGTATCACAGGATGACTCACCATTAGGTTAACACAACACCTATACGAAAAATGAGATTTGAACCCATGTCATATGTATTAGCAATCATGCTGCTACTCTAGCCCACAAGATTAATCAGAGTCAATAAATATTTCAATCAGAATCTAACATTTTCAGTAAGAAGTTTCCATCTTCACCTAATTTGAACCCTTTTACTTCTAGCTGGCCGATCTATCAGCCCTTACTGGTTGTGCCAAAACTGCCATGGGTCAATCTATTGGCCCACTTGAATCTACTTGAGTAATATGCCTTAATGAAAAAATATAAAATAAAAAAGAGATAATTCAAAATAGACAAAAAACCTAAAAATCCTATATATATCATCAACATTGACATAAATACAACTTCATTAATTAAGATTAAGTACTTAAATTAATGAGGAATTGAGATTCTTACTAACTTCATGGCAATGGACTTGGCAGCCTTTGCACAGTCAACCTGCACGGGGCTGGCAGCAATAGGGTTAAGAAAATCTCTCACTCCCTCCAGCCACACATTACTTGTAACTACTGACCACTTCCCTCCCAAATGATCTATTTTAAATGCAAGTGAGGAAATGAGAAACCAAGCAAAAACTTTCATTAGCTATTTCTCTTCGAAGAATGAAAATCTCTATCTTTACAAACTCTCAATTCTGAAAAATTTTACCATTGATTATCAACACACGTTCTGCCAACCAGTCAATGGATGGTAAACTCTGCCTTCAAACTTATTCTTCTTCTTCCATGAATCCAAATCATCATTCAACCAATCACATGCTGTTCTCAGGTTTCCAATATGGATTTGTGAAATCAATAGTTACTCAGGGTTTTCAGAAAGATGAACATATTTAACTTCATTTAACCTAAAGTTTATTTTCATAACAACACGAGAACACTGACCAGGGTACATGAGTAACCCTCATACATGGCATTGCCCTTCTTGGGGCCTAAGAAGAGGGCAATTGGTGGAAAAGACATGGGATTAATGGGCAATATCCATTCCGTGCCTTGAACTCAGTTTCCAATTTTCAATTGTTATGTGACTGATGTTGACTCATTATCACTGGCTCAAATTTAACAAAAAAGAGGAATACAATGAAAGGAAAATAAATAAACCTTTAGCTTTTTTTTACTTCCAAAAAATGTGTAGAGGGTAATTTTTCTAGATAATCATAAACTCTCATCTCACAGACACACATTTTGTGTCATACACTTGACATGTTTTGCTTTCTAACCTCTAAAAGTGAATGATTTGAACACTATATTCATTTCTCAGTTTTTTGTTCCCATAGTCAGGCATTGACTTTGAGTTTTATTTTGACCATGACACTTTCTTCTCTCTAAAACAATGATTCATGTATTTCTGAGGCATAAATATTTCTTAAAGGAAATCATTCCACAACACTAGAATGAGTAAAAATACCCCAAAAAATGTCAACATTTATGATGGCAATAGAAGAATGGTTACAAAGTGGCACCTACATAATACTCCCCCATGACTGGCCTGGTCCCACAGCATTACAGTTAATGTTTTTCAACAGTCGTGTCTCATCTAAACACGTTCTAATTTTTGTAGGCCCATGTACACAGACATAGAATATTAATGACTGGTAGATTTTTTGATATATTACTACCAAATAATCTCTGCAACTCTTTTTAAATTATGCTCAATTATAACAATCAAACATATTTTTCTTTTTCTCATCACAGGAAATGAGATATGTGGAAATTGCAACAAAAGTTCTCACAAAAGGAGAAACAAACAAATACAGCCAATATAACAGCATTTGGTACATCTCATTAGAATAACACTTCCTTTTGTGCCATAGTCAAAACATAAGCTCTCACATATCAAACATACAAATAAAAGTTGGCTCTTTGATTATACAATTTAATATACTAAATGTATATATACTATTTCTAATTTATATTACACTATCAATTTGAAATACTTTGCACAACAGTGATAGTCAACAGTCAGCTCAATACCTGGTTTTTCTGATAATAAGTTATTTCCTTTGCTTAGAGTTAGAACAGTGATTCAAAAGACAGATATCAAATTTCTCTTCGCAATTTCAGTCGCATCAACCTTAAATCAGCATCTGTCCTCTCATAAAACCTTTCATAACACGCTGATTGTGTTGGCGAGTACATTGCAATCATGAGAAGCTAGCATTACGACCTCTACTAGTGGAAGGTTGACAGAAATTGAGTGAATAGGAGAGAGAGAGAGAGAGAGAAAGATAGAGAGAAAGGAGACAAATAATAAAAGAAATCAAATTACACCTTGTTCATTCCCTCCATTTTAGAGATTTAAAATGGCTTGACTTTGTTAGGAAATGTTGATAGATTGATAAATGAAGTACCTAATCACCAAAAGGATCTGAAAAATCCTCCAAGGTGCAATGCACAACAATGCCCTATTTCCATCCCAATTTCTTCAAATTTGTTTTTTTTAATTGCACAAAGAAGTCAAGCTTGCAGCTGGAGTCCATATTAAGCCTTTTTCTATTGAAAGAGCTTTGGGTAGGTCTTTTGCATGGGTGGAATATGCAGATCTAGCAACAAATTCCATACACTTCTATCTCATTATATATGCCCCCACACACAATCCACCAAGTGTCGAATTTCACAACTTTTGAATCAAAGCTAACACAAAAATCATTTTTTCCCTCGTTTTCAGGCCTTGATTAAGAGCTCTCACAGCTTTTTTTTTCTCAGTTCCACACACTCAGTTTTAGATACAGCCACATTTGCTCAACATGCACCCACGATTACACAATGTTTTGTACAAAGACAGAGAATCCCACACAGCGATTTTTTTTTAAATATCTCCAAGCAAAAAATTTGCTGTAATCACAATTTAATTATTCAACAAGCAAGAGGGAGAGAGAGAGACAGAGAATGAGTGAGCACAAGAATGATTCAAGCACATACACACACATACATGACAAGGATTTAAGTCCCTCTTTCCCTCTCTGCCTATTTATTACACAGTGGAAAATATTACAAAACAACTGTTTACCTACAGTGTACTTTTAGTTCCTTTTGCTTATTGCTCTGCTGCGTATTATGACAATAATGCATCACATCCATTTAATAACTTTAACACTCGCGAGCCAAATCAGAGTAACTAGTAAAAATAAAAAAGAAACATCTTGGTTTTTTTCATACTTTCATGATTTATATAATGGCACAGGTTATGGCAGTATAAATTTGAAACTCCTTTGTCCGCTCAAGTTCATTATTAAATACATCATGAATGAGGAAAGGGTTCCTTTAGAAATCATTCCAATACAAGGCAAATCATTTGGTTAGTTAGACATTAAATCCAGTTGAGGGAGTATGATGGAGGACATGTGCAGGAGGAAAGTTCTGGAAACATATGTCCCCCACATAGAGGTATTACTACATAGCGAGTTAGTTGAAGGGCCTTCTTTCTTTAACAGCTATACACAAAGCCGATTCTCAACATCATGTAACACTTGAAGTAAAAAAGTTAGTAATTATTTGATTTGCTTTAAAAAAAATGCTCCAACACCCATACTATTCCCATAAACACGCACACAAACACTTTTGCATTATCTATAAGATGGTTAATATCATCACTTATCTTCATTTTTTCTGTTAATAGCAGATATACAACTTTTGCACAGGCTATAATCAAACGGTCAGCACCACAATATGTTCTTGAAGGTAAAACGGCATTCACCATCTCATGTCCTTGGATGATATATTGATAGTTTGTGGGAAGAAGTGAACTCTTAATTCATTCATGCACACGTAACTATATCTACAAACGGGTAGATGACAAAGCTAGACTTTAAATGACTTCAACGGGATATATATTTGGTCTACTTTCAATAATTTTTTGTTTTTATGTACAAAAGGCAAATAAAAATCATTACACCTTTGCAAATACCCACAGAATATAGCCCATATTTAATATCTAACGAATACTTGTTGTTGGTCATGAGTATCTTTGGACTCAATTGAGTTCATCAATATGCTTCATATGTATTTCATGAATGCATGGCTTTAAAACTTAAGTAGCATTGCTTCGTTTACCTATTTTAATCATACTATATTACATTTGTACACATTTACTTATAATTAAAACGGGATCCACAAACAACATTATCTAGTCAATCAGCTCAAAAAAAATGAATGGTAAACTCTATTCCAACTAGAACAATTCCAACGCTCAGTTAAAATTAATGTGCTCACAATTTTATTTGTAACAAAGTCACGATGATCAAACTCCAATTGGAATGGCATCATGTCAATAAATTCTCAACAATCCACCTGAACAACACAAAATGCTCACTTGGAATTCAGAATGACATACCAATTCATCAAAGAACAAAACTCTCCAAATCAAGATATTTTTGGTCAAAACTAGCAAATCAAGTGTGCTGTGCTTTGTCACTCAAAAGCACCCTTCCAAAAACTTTAGGAAGACGTGTGTTAGTATGCAGTATAAATATAAGTATTTTGTAACAAGTTCCTTTTCCATTTCACTCAGTGCCTCATTTTTGGGTCATTATTGTCAATAGCTCCATCTACAGTATAACCAAAGCACTCCAACCTAATACTCCCAACCTTGCCCGGCTTTACCCAGCTCCATTTCTCAGTTTATGTTATTTTGCAATGGAAAACCAACCACATACCTTTGTGATACAGCTGAACATTACATTATTGCTAATGCATAGCAAATGGAAAGAACATTGAAGATGGATACAATAGCCACAATTATTTTAGATATAAATACTAACTCTGCTCTGATAGTTTTTAAAGAGTTTACATGAATAACTACAAGCATGAGCTAATTCAAGCTTAATGCAACCAAAATATTCTTTAAAGGGGGGTCATTAAGTACTTTTTCCTGAAGTGTTTACTGAAAGCAAGGAAAGAATGTGAATCATTCTCCTGTTTTTTTTATGATGTTGCAGAGCATTCCTAACAGATACAATTGTCAACCTGAACTTACAGGGGTAAATTATGGAGGAAAAAATTAAAAATAAAAACATCTTCATTAAGAGTGGAGGTGTCCTCACTTGGGATCTACATGCTCAGGCAATAAATTTCACTCTTCCAAACATCTTCATCCATTCAATTCCCGACAACTTTTCATTTGACACACACATTAGGATTCACAACTACACCAAGTCTTCTTCGCCATCATCACCACTCTCTCCACAACTGGAGCTATCATAATGGCCATTTTGAGAGTCCACAACCCTTACAGCCCCTCCATCTCTCCCGACAACATCCCTCCTCTCTCGCTCAGGGAGAGAAGAGTGTGGGAGAGCATTTCCTCCTCTCTCCTCCCACCCACTGCCGTTCCCTAGGCCTCCCTTTTCCTTTGCTTTCTCACAGTCTTGGTTGCAGGAGGGTTCATAGGTAGGGTCCTCATCTAGGACCCTGACAAGGGGATCTGTCGGCTGACGCTGCCGTCCTGAATTGGCGATCTTCTGACTTGGGGAAGGTGAGGGAGATGGAGAAGAGGTTCCCAACTTGGTGGGCCCACCTACTTCTTCTCTACCCTTTCCAGTTTTCCCTTCGGGAGTGCCAACCACGAGGGCGGAACACTCTTGCATTAGACGCACACACTGCTCACTCTGAGGATAGTCAGACAGTTTACATCTTATTATCGATTTTGTAAATTATTCAGAGTATTTAAGATCCACTTAAGAGTGGAGAACTTATTTTTGAATGCAGCCATGTGTGTGGTGTAACAGAACTTTGACAATTAAATTTGGGCATTCCACATTCCATGCAAAAATTTGGGCATCATTCTAATGTCAGAGGAATGAAAAAACATGACACTCAAATTCACCAAAATTTTATGGCCAATTCATCTCTTGCCATGATTGGCATCATTTATTTGCTCCTAATCGAGAAGGTGTCATTGGAATTAAAGTGACGATTAAGTGAACTTAAATTACTTCCGATAATAATTATTGAATATTCATGCATTCATACATGTTTAATACCAAAGGTAATAGCTAAAATAAAAATACATAAATATATGACTTTAAAATTTAGCAGACAACCCAAAAACTGCATCAATTTTGCTAAACAATGATGATGAGTGAAGGGCCAAATTCGATGCTTACCTCTCTGCGAAGTGCTTTCATTAAGCGATCACGATCAGCACGCAATTTTTCGGCTTGCTCTGCCTGTCTAGCAGTCCTTAGCCCTGAGAATTCTAGAAGTGCTAGATGAGCATCTTTCTCACTGATTGCTGACTCAAGAGCTTCCTGCCTAAGAACCGAGAGAAACATTTATATTCCAAAGCCAACAAGTGTACTGCACAATCGCACATCAAAAATTTTAAGATGTTGCACTTTCCAATATAACATTTAAGCATGGATTAATTTATTCATAGCACATATGCACATATTTTCACAGAAATAAATCTAGGAAAATATTGAGTCAACACTAAAAAGTGTTTCCTATGTTTTACAAAAATTTGTTATCTATTTTTTATGGGCTATAACAGCTCATGAATCAATTTTTCATACTTTTTATTCATCTGAGGACAAAAACTGCTTGCAGCCCAGTATAGTGTGGAGGAGTATGAGTTGGCCTCAATTAGGATGTTGTTTTGTTTCATTTAAAAAAATTAATTTAAATCAAAACCACCTGGGAGAGAAAATTTCACCTATTATGAACACAGAGGCCTGTGGGATGAATTGAGTTGTGAACAAGGGTGATTCTGCCTCTGTGGCTGCCTGGAGATACTTTTCAGGAGCATCTAACTCTCTAATGGGAAAAGATTAGGGGGTAGGACCTTGAAATTTCAGAAATATCAAATTTGCCATCCACCCTAATGGGTACACTAAAATCATTCCATAACTGGCTATGTAAGAGCCATAAATGATATATATTAATGTAGTGACATCTAAATATTTCTGTTGTAACATAACTACTGCTACCTATATCTTCAATTTCTCAGAAAACTAGGCATTTCAGAGTTCTTATGAAGAATATTGTAATGAATTAGTATATGTGGCAAAGAACCTCAAACAAATTTCTCTTGCCAGAGCTATTTCATGCTGTGTCAAGTGGGTTGATTTTATGAAGAAAACTTCAGTATAAATGATGCTGATGCAAAAGATAAAAGTTAAGTTTTAGAGAACAAAGTGTGATTAATTAGGTACATGACCTTTGCAGAAATTTGAGTGTAACTCTCTTAAACTTCCGAGTTCAATTAATTATTTACCAAAAATTAACATTTTTCCATAATGCAGAACTTGCAGTGAGCCTACTAGGTTCATTATGTCTTTATTTTCACAATAATTTTCAATGGTTAGTCATAGTGGGCAAGTGATTCTCACTATCTTTCCACCACTCATTCGTGATACTTCAAGAAAAATGTATATTTTTGATGCGATTACCTGAATGAAAGAAAGGAAGCCCTTTCTAAGAAATAAGAAACTAAGTCATAAAGAAGTGCAAGAAAGGCAAGGAAAAGTGGATAGAAAGCTGCTGTGAAGAAATCAATGACAATGTGAAGAAGGGAAACATTAGGATTAAGGATTATAAACTAGGGAGAAAGTTTGAAGGTTTATTTTCATCCAAAAACTTTGTGGTGGCACTCCTAGGAAATTTTAACGATTAGACAGAAGTATTAAGTTGTGTACTGTCCAATTCAAAAGTTGGTACCTCAATACTCACACTGTTAGCCACTTAAAACAAAGAAAACAGGGATCACAGTAATTAGAGCATAATTTTGGTATCTGAAAAATTAATCACACAATTTTGTAGACATTTGTTCTTACATCACATGAATGAGGAGACATTTGAAGTTGTTATGCCTATAAAGTGATATTATTTTCTGCTAAGTTCTTGCAATTAGATAATCAAGGTAGCAGAGAATAAAGGAAAAATACTGACACACTAACAATGATTCATAACAAATTTAGCAAACACCGGCATGGATAGCCATATTGTGGACATTCTAAACAAAATTCCTACCCTGAAAAATAAGATATCAAATTTAAGAGACAAATCCAACTAATCCAACTAGTGCAGAGATATATGAAGAGAGGGGGAAAAAATCAGACCCTTAGCAAAACATTTAGATGATAATATCAGTCGGTCAGGTCACGAGAGTTAAGAAGTGAAATTATATGATCCAAAGAGCATGGAATACAGCACTTTAATACACAACAAAAATATGTGAAGGATTTGGTTAAAATAATAGCTCATTCACATGATATACATTTGAAAAGTATATATGCCTTGAACTTGAAGATTTCTTATACAATTTCTTATCTAATTACTCCAGCTCAGGTATTATCTTATCATAATCTTTGATGATCAGATGTTTATAAGCAGTGAATTTCTCTCATTTTCTAAGAAAGTACATTGAAAATATCATTTGTGAGTGTTAATTCCATGAAAATGAGCTATCCATATGGATTCTTAGGATGATTGAGATATTTCAGGATTTATATTTTCTTCATAATATAATATACATAATAATTCATTCATTTTATATGCTTGAAAAAAAGTTTCTATGAAGGCAGTATAAACAAGAAATGAGCCCAACAAGCTCAGCATGAGTACTTTTGCTCTGAGGAACATGAGTTTCACAGTGTACAAAATTAGACCAAATAGCATGTTTTTATTATACTCGCATTGGAAAGTATTCAAGCTCATTCAGAGCTTAATGCAATGCTTATTAAAACTAAAAAAATTATTTACTAGTAGAACTACATATGTTCCACTGCTTTTATAAGGAAAAATACCACATATATTGAAAATGTTGTCTAATTAATAATCTAATCTTTGACTAGGTAAATACCTATTATCAGCATAAGTTATTAGAGAGGTAGGTACCTGTAAGAAGAAACTGTTCAAAAATTTAATGCAAAAGTCATTGAAAAATTATAATTTTAA
>LYUA01000874.1:629526-639981 GCA_002093875.1 Calopteryx splendens | reverse complement strand
ATATTTTCATCAAATAATTCAGGGGTAATTTATTCACAAGGTATGTTTAATAAACATACATTTATATTGATTTGACTGTCTTTAAAATTTTGTCATTTTCCCCTAAATTATATAAGATCCATTAACTCCCTCTTGATAAACATTTTTTTCTTCATTATCAAATATCAATGGGAATTGAAAAACTGTGAACTTCCTCTTATTAGTAAAACAAGTCAAATGAGCATAAAAAAATTGTTAGACCATCAAATAAATACTAAGCATCACCATTTTTAGTGAACTTATTGTGTTCCACAATAAGACAGGAACGATATCTTCCCCCTTAAAATGTGTTTTTTCAAAACAACCATAAAATTCCCAAGTTTTCCAGGTTTGTGTACAGCCTGATGAATCATAATTATGAGAACAAATTTCAGCACATTGACCCAAATAATAAAAAGAAAAAATTGCATCCATAAGTGAAAAACAATTTCATCAGAAAATTTACTTGACAAGATTATGTATGTTGTTGTGGTTGCTGAACCAAGAGATTTTTTTAAATTATGAATCATACACAACCATTAAGGCCAGACGATTAAAAGAGTAGAATAACATTTTTTGCAATCTCAAATGTAAACTCACTCAGGGTTTATAGGAGAATTGCTCCTATACTAGTTCGACATACAATAAACTGAAAATAGACCTAAAAGGACAAAAAAAATCCAAAAAAAAGGAAGTAATATCCTAAAAGAGAAAGAACATGGCACAAAGATTTTTACAATCTCCCTTCCACCCTTCTCTCTCACTTCCTTGTGTCAATAAAGGGTACATTTCTATCGCTTCAGATGATGGCTGCATTGCAATTCAAGCCAAGGCACCTTAGCACAAGGCCATGGCCTTTTGGTTTGAAACAGCGAATCCTCACCTTCTCCGCAGCCTCGGCCCGCAGCCTCTCCTCCTCGAGTGCCCGTGCAGCTGCATGCTCCCTCGCCTCTGCCTCCTTGGCTGCCGTGGCCGACACATGTGCTCTCGCAGCCGCCTCTCGCTCCTTGACGCCCGACTGTGCCTTCGCCAGCTGCCGCTGCAGCTCGGCCACCACTTTCTCTGCCGCTTCTGTCCTAAGACGCTCAGCCTCCGCTGCTCTCCTGGCTTCCCTCTCTCGGGCATTGGCTTCCTCCCGAATCTGAAATATTTTGAAGGGATGCTGCTCATTAGCACTCAACTCAATGATCAGGATAAAGATTAATCACATGGTTACTTCTGTCCGAGGAAAGTAAATGCAATTCTTTAAAGCAGGTTCAAGCATTTGAGCATCAATTTCCATCATTGAATTTTTAGTAAACATGTTGAGTTAATACATCCTGTGAGTTTGGTAGATTAATTAAAACAGCTCTGATGCATCCAATGAAATTTTACAGGAAATTCATCTAAATTCAATAAAAAAATACATAAATTGCTAAATTTCACAATCCATTTATTGAATAACACTGACAGACAAAAGAAATTTTTGAGGCTCGAACTTAGCCAATGAGACTTTTTTCAATGTAAATTAAGATAAAAAACATTGGCTTATGTTTAGACAGATATAGTTCATCCATTGAGAGCAGATATGGCAATTTGAGACAAGCAATGTAGATATGTATGCCATTTTTATGAAATGCTGCATTAACTGTAATTCATCCATCAAAATCAGAGAGTCGAAAACCTAATTACTA
Organism: Calopteryx splendens; assembly: GCA_002093875.1. Classification (NCBI taxonomy): domain Eukaryota; kingdom Metazoa; phylum Arthropoda; class Insecta; order Odonata; family Calopterygidae; genus Calopteryx; species Calopteryx splendens. Next base: position 638,290 of record LYUA01000874.1, on the reverse strand, counting down.
CAACTAAAAATCGTTAATTTACTTGGCATTTAATGATATAATATTGAACAACAAAGAATTAAACAAAATATTGAAGTGCAAAGAGAACATGATTTTAAAATAAGATTATGCTAAAAAAAATTCTTTGACTTTTATTATCCTAATGCAAACATTATCAGTGTGTTGAATGAGTGGCAGTTTTCACACAACCAGTGAGGGCATATATATCGACCCGCTGGCAGTAAAAGGCAGAAAAGCATTCCTTTCAAATCTTGATTGATAGAATGATAAAGGAACATTGCCACTGGGGAGGGTGGACAGAATATGATTTGCCACTCCCCATAAAAATTGGGAGAAAGGGAGGTACAGTTCAGCATGATGAGCCAAATATCAAAAATTACTTATAAGAAGAAAAACAATTCATGAGCTAAGAAAATTTTTTCCATAAATGTTTAATAAAATATTTATTTCTCCCAAGAAATTTGGTTCTATAAGGCATTTAATTAAATTAAAAGTTTTTTTTTCTCTGACCAAGAAAATATTTATCTGAATTAAATATATTCATTAAAACTAAAGTTCAAAAATTTGCTAAATATACCATGATTAATCAGCATAAATAAATATTTACTTGTAGCAAGAAAGAACATTTTTATAAATAATTTATTATTACGGAGAACTGAATTTCTTGAAGGAAATAAATATTTTAAAGGAAATTATAAAAATATAGTGACAGAAAATACAGAAGAAGTTATTTCTATCCGAGCTTTTATAGCTAAAGAACTTAAATATCAAAGCAAAAAAATTTTTAAAAGTGGAGCTCAAAATTTTGATTGTTTAGAATAACATAATAGCTAAAGATAGCATGTTATTAACGTTAGTTGACTGCTAGCTGCTTCACCACACTTCAATGGCCTATTCTCTTTTACCGGACACAAAGGTGGTTAGAAAACACAACTCTTCCTGCATCAATAATTGTTAAATAGATTTTAATTGTAACAGTTGGGATAACTATTAAGCCAAAACACATTAGAACGATTGATTCACATTTTCAGCTGAAATTCAAATGTGCAACTTGGCTCCCATGGGCACAAAATCCTAGTGACTTTTCTGTTCTGAGGCAACCAAAAGGTTACAAAAGAAAACAAATATGGACAAGGAAGTAAAATGTAAATTACCTACCAGTATTGCAAAGGTAAGAAAAGCTACATCCAGCAGAAAATAGAAACAGTTAGAGCTCCAATATTCTTATATATTTCTATTTGTATAATTTTGTATATTTGCATAACCTCTGTCAAACAAATAAAAATAAAAAATTTGCTTAAAAATACAGAAAATGGCCAAGAATGAGAACATTGCTGCTTATGAGGTGTATTTCCATTTTTGGGAACATTTCCAAAAAAAACTTAAAAGCAGTGTGATAACTGGAGGGAAGTTGATCAAGATTCTCTTTCATTATAATCCTGTGCCAAGCCTGCCCTCCTCACCAATCATCTCCAAACACTTCCACTGTCCCCGCATAGATATATTAAGCTCCTTCAAGATCAGCCATGACATGCCCTGATGATTATGAACATGTGACATCACAAACTATCAAAGTCCTTCGTTGCGCAAGAAATTTGACAGATTTTTTATTTCGAAAATGGCCATGCAGCCTGGCTGCACCCACCACAACCTGCTTCCCAAATGATGACAAAAATAAAAAAGGATATTCCTGATTTTTTGGTACTTGCTCACCCTGTGGATTTCCTCCGCAGTAGCAGTTCCCTGCTGTGCCCGGCCACCAAGCTCCTGCTGCAAGTTGAGAAGCATCTCCTGTGACTTTTCCAACTGTGTCACAAGGGCATCCCTCTCCGAGCTCGCTCGGGACTTTTCCGCCTGGGCAGCCTCCAAACGCTCGTGCAACCTCTCCAATTCCGTGGCCATCCTCTCGAATTCTATCCTCGCCGCCTCCGTGTTCTCCTGATACTGGCCGAGGTGTGCCTGGGAACGCTCCAGCTCCCTGGCGAGCCTCGTTGCCTCCGATGTCTGCGCCTCCAGCCTCTCCCGCAGCCTCCTCCTCTCCCCTTCGGCCGCTTCTGCTGCATCAGAGCGTGCACGCTCAATCTCGGCAGCTGCACCCCTTCTTGCTGCGGATCTCGCTCGCTCCACCTCACCTGCAAAGAGGTAGGCATGTAATTTTTGCAACTTTATGTTTCCCTACAGGCCATCACAGGGGCAACAGGGAGTGTCAAGGCACCGACCACTCAAGGTAAAACTGAGCAAGCTGATCATGCAGCATAGAAAGGCTAGAAATATTTAATTAAATAATTATTTGAATATTTGGATTAAGATGAGTTAAAACAAGTAAAAATCTGGTTACAGAAAAAAGACAAATTTTGTAAGCATTAAAAACCACCAAAATATTTTTTAACTTTATCATTTGCCTGTAGAGGCATTAATGCTTGTCTGCTAAAATATATCAAACTAAATTTTCCCAAAACATTTTCTGTTGAAATAGGAATTCATTGTGCCATTTAAAACACAAGGACATTCACTTGGTCAGGTTCAAATTAAAAACAAGTTTTAAAATTGAATTGGTTAATTCAGAAAGGGGATCAGTAATCAATAGATGAAAATTGAGATTTTGATGGCCATAATAAACATAAAGGTTCCCACATTGATTCATAAAGAAATGGGGATTTTCAGGTGCATTCCTTACTAAGCAACAAGTCCCATTTCTACATCTATCAATGTGGGAACCTATAAATATATCATGGCTATCGAAATCTCAGTTTTCATTAATTGATGACTGATCCCCATGCTGATGACTTAACCAATTCAATTGCCAGTTAAGTCTAACTAGACATCCAAGTTTCCATTACTTAATGTAAACAAGAAGCCCTGATGAAAAATTATCCATTAATGGGTCAAGGTTCATAATAATGCTGCTTAATTATTCATTTCACCACTTACAGATAAATAATAATATGATAATATTATTTTATAAAGCACATGCCATCATTGAAGAACGTATTGAATTAATAACATTATTACTAGTTCTGGTTTTAGTTCAACATTATTAGAGTTCACATCACAAGTGACCTCCTCTATGTAGAAGAATGTCTGCACAACCTCTTGGCAGCGAAGGGCATCTAGATAAGAAGAGGGGAGTGAAAGTGAGAGGAAGAAGGATATAGGAGAAATTAGAGGAATAAGAAAAGAGAGATGATAAGAAAGAAGAATGAACCCAACAAACAAAGATGAAGATATATGTTTTAGGCCCCATTAGAACACATTTTTAAATTTCTCTTACACATATCACAGTTTATGTGAAGCAGCCTATGGAAAATAATGTGCAGTTAATTTTAGTGGCAATATTTTCACAAAAAAGATCAAATAATCAATCTGAACATATAAAAAGGAAAAGTCATTCAATGGCTCATTACAGTATCTCCCAAACAACTGGATCTACAACTTTGAAATTCTGCTGAAAGGTTACAATTATGATCTAGACGCCCTCATAGAAATATTTTTGAAAAATTCAAACCCCAATGGGATCAAATAGAGGCTGAAAATATTATGTAAAATTGGATTCCCTTCACTGATTTCAATTTTATGAACAAAAGACTAAGAATTTTAATTCTCCTAGCGACTTATTTTGTGCATGTATTGCACGATTGAGAAATTCTTTTTAAGTAGAATATCTCCTGATTTTTTGGTGGTTACCATACTATATTTCTGAATTATAATCTTCATAGAAATTAATGCAAATAAAATTCATACAATGGAAAGCCCAAGAGAAAGAACAGCCAAATACAAGATGATGTCACAGAGAATCATGTATAAAATAGCCTCTGGATGTACTGTACCAGTGGTTCTTATGACTTTTAAGCAATGTCAGTAGTAGCTGTCTTTTACCAATAACATAAAGAGTTATTATTCCAACAAAAATTATCAGCATTCTCGATTAACAGGGTAACCAGGGTAATATTGATTGATTACCCTTTAGCGCATTTCATTCAATTCATAGTGGCTTTAAAATATTTGTATGCATGTCTCATTGATGGAGTATTAAAACAAAATTCATAAGTAGGTAAGGGATAGAGAACATTATTAAATTTACAATTTAAAATCACGATTTTGATTATTGGATTGATTTACTTACATATTGATAAACATATTTAAATTTCTTTTATGGGTTTAATGTACCTCTGCTATTTTTTTAAAATTTTCATTTTGATCTAGTGGTTGACTCATATGTGACTAGAACTGGTGTACAGCATATGTACTTTTTTCTTTCCCTTTGCTATTGAGAAATGTTATTTTAGATGTTCAAATAACATCTTCTGACAAAATGCTTTCATTTTTGTAATGGTTTTGATTATTAGATTGATAAATTGATTGGCTAAATGTTATGGTTGCATTAATGCTCAACTGTAAGCATTTATTTTTATTAGTTTTGACCTACTTCTTGATCTGTCGCTTTTGTTTGGTTTTTATTTGAATTTCATCATTACTATGGAATATGCATATCCCTTAAGTAATTTAAACCAATGGTGAAGCATGGATACATGCTAGTAATTAGATAAAAACATTATCAGATGAGTTGACAAGGTAAAACAAAAATTGCCTTTGAACCGTAAATTATGCAGAGAACTCCAAATTTGGTATCTTTTCAGCATAAATTACTATACCATTCATGAGGGTGATGTTATTTATTGAAAAGGAAATCTCAACATGCCTGAAGCTTGATTGTTGAAAATGGTTATTTTTCTCTGCTCAGAGCTGTATCAAATTTCCATTACCAGCATTGCTCCACATTAGTGGAATGGCCATATTTTATTCATATCGGTTAAAAATTCAATTGCAGAATTTTATCTTACACTCACGAAGCAGTTTCCTTTTCACTATATAGGATCATAATTATATTTGGACCAAATTTCTCTCAAATCACTTAGAGAGCATTGTGTTTCTCCACTTTCAGTAGGAAAATGATTTAAATATCTAAATTCTTTATACTAATGTAATATGTTCCATTTGAAACAGTTGGTTGAATGGTTAGTAATATTAATATTATACGGACAATATAATATTCGGTGGCAGTACATGTACCTTAGATATAATAAATTTAATAAATAGATATATTAATTTTGTTCTTAAAACTTGCCTTAAGGAGAATCTCCTATTGCATAAAGGAAAGCAACTATCAGCACATTCACGTCATGTGAGTTAAGAGGGTCACATGAGTTTCATTAGAATTTTAAAAAATCTACCCTGAGTACTTCGAACTGTATGAAATTAAGTTGAAATTATTATAAATATATAGAAAATTAATTTCTCACATAAGTTCCAACAGGAGAAATTGGCGTTTGAGTGTAAACTTTAGGATATCACAAAATAAAATTTCTAGCTAAGTGAATACCTTAATGACATCATTAAAAACAAAAAAAACAGCATGAATTGCATTAAAATTATTTGCCAGGTTCTTAATTAATTTTTATTTTCACAATTATACTTATTATTATAAAAAACACCACTCTACCTGTAAGCCGGGCAACTTCAGCTTCAAGTCTTGATCGTTCAGCCCTTTCCGCTTCAATGGCAGCAGGACTTCTTCTGTCCCTCTCAATTTGAACACTTTCTGCCCTGAGTTTCTCCACTTCCATCCTCGACCTCTCAAGGTCCACCCTCGCCCTATCCAACTCTGACCTCACACGGTCAGCTTCCGCTCGATACCGATCAGCCTCCGCCTCTAGGCGAGCCCTCTCAAGTCTGTCCGTGTCTGCTGGACTACGACGCCCTTCACTGCCTGCGGCCGAGCCTGCCCTAAGCCTGTCTGCTTCTGCAGAGGCACGATCCAACCTGTCCCTGAGTCTCTCTACCTCCACCCTCGACCTCTCTGCATCCGCGGCTGCCTTGGCCCGTACCGACTCGAGTTCCGCGCCTAACCGCGCAGCGTCCCTCTCGGCCGCCTCCCGAGCCGCCGATGCCTTTTCCAGCCTCTCCTTCAGCCGTGCCGCCTCCACCTCCCCCCTCTCCCTCTCCTCCCGCGTCCTCTCGTGGACGTCCTGGAACTTGCCCAGCCTCGCCGCATAACGCTCCGCCTCCTCCTTGTGTGTCTCCGCCTCCGCTCTCGCCCTCTCCGATTCCGACGCAGACTTGCGCAACTCTGCCGCGCTTCGTTCCAGGCGCTCGGTGGCCTTCTCCAACTCCACGGCCAACCTCGCTGATTCCTCCTGGGCCCTTTCCGAAGCCGCCTGTGCCTTGGCGCACTGTGCTTGCGCACGCTCGAGTTCGAAGGCCAAGCGCTCAGAATCCGACACCGCGGCATCTCGCTCCGTCGTGGCGCGGCGGTGGTCGGCGGTGGCCTTTTCAAGGCGCTCACGGAGAAGGGTGAGGTCGAGGGCATGTCTCGCGGCCTCTTCCTTTGCCTTCTCCTCGGCATCCCGAAGGCGGGCCATTTGGAGGGTCGTTCGATCGCTACTCTCCGTAACTGAGGTCAGTTCATCCTGCAGACGCCGGGTATCTTCTCGCAGCTTGGCAGCAAGGAGCTGCGCCTTCTCTGCTTCCACTTCAGCTCTTTCCTTTTCAGCCTCTGCACATTCGAGCTTGTTTTGTAAGCGATACACTTCTCCCTGAGACCTAATGAAATCATAAAACACCATTATAACTTGAAATTTGAATAGCATGCATTGCAATTGAAGTATGGGTGATATGATGATGAAGGTCACTTTAAACCGTGAATGGTCTATTCATTACAACTAAATGTACCATAGTTCAAGGGCACAGATTTTCACTTTTGTTTTTCCACAAAATCATTTTGCATCTGATATAACAGTTTGTCAATCAAATCCCAATGATCAATAAATTAAAAATATATTTAGGAAATAATACACTACTTAGGCTCGAAATCATTAAAATGCCAATTGTTTCTTTACTTCAAATAGTACTCCATTTTTTCACAAAAGATTCTGGTATTTATAAGGAGCAAAAATGATTCAGCTACAAATGCAATTGTTTTTCAAATATTTATCTTAACAATTAATGTTGAGACTCTCTTTATAGAAAGGTAGAAATTGGTGAAGAAAGTAATAAATGATAAAATAAAATGTAGGCATAAGAAGCACTGTGGAAGAAGACAAGAATAAACTAAGGTTAAGGAGATATAAACAGATTTGAAAATAAGGAACTATGAAAACTTGAAACTACCAGCTAAGAAAATAACCATAAGCGGAGTTTCAGCAAATTAATTATTGCATCTCTGGCTAAAGATGATTTTGATGGTGAAAAAATAACAAATATTCTTATTAATATGCATGGATATGGTAACATATAATAGTCAATTTTCAAATATAAATATTTACTAACATTGAAAAAAATAACAATAGCAAATTCAAAATTTCACTTAATAATACAAAAAACAAGTTGATTAACCCTCATATGGAGTCATGGTGCCACCTTGGGACTTTCAACTTGAATTAACTTGTAAATGATAGATTAGAAAAAAATCTTGAAACACTATGCCCTAGTAGTGATATTCTCCAAGTGAATGCACCACTTTTCACTAATAGATACATTTAAGCCAATAGAATTACAAACAAGCCATTGGACATTCAATGAATCCATTCAATCTTTTTCAAAGGAGAATGACATTAGGATTTTTTAAGAATGGTGCATATAACTATTAGTTTAATTTGTGCTTTATTAACATATTCAAGGCTTAAAAAATATATATTTACAAGGGAATTTTTGAGGCTGTGTAATTCAAATAGAATATCACCTATCAAAAACTTTACTGTACACAATTATTTTTTGAAGTTGCACTCCAAGTAAAATGTGATGATGCCAGATTAAAATCTTCAGTGAATGATATGACTTTCAAAATTTAGAGGAATTTTAAGCATTAATTTTGTTCATTTTATTATTTACCTATCATACTTCTCGAGCATCCTCTCAAACTCCTTGTTGGCAATTTCTTTGTCTTCAATAGCCTTCTGTGTTACCATTTGGGACTTCTCAAGTTTCTCCTTAAGAATATCGACCTCAGTCAAAGTATCATCTCTTTCCATCTAATTGTGCAATAGAAAGAAACAAACATTCAATTAAGAGCAGAAGCATTAATTTTCACACTTTTTTGTTTTGTCTGCATCAAGGCAGGTTCGAAGAACTGGAAAATATATTACCTCAGCTTTTCTTTTTTATTAAAGATCAAGATGGAAATAATTAGTTTAACATAAATGTTTCCCACATAATATATATCCTCAATGACCATCATTTTCTACTGTAATATATCTCTTCTTTCCCATATTTCTTATATAAGACTATTATAATTGACAAAAAATTAGTTTTCATTGAGAATTTTTCATGTTGAAATGTGAATTTAAATTATATTTAATGTCAATTTCTTAATTTCTTGAGCAAGTTTTACTATTACTGAGGATCAACATAAAAAGGCATCATTAAACTCATGTAGAAAGCAGAAATACAGAAGGGAGAGTTCGTACTTGAATAAAAAAATATGAACTGCTTCACCGTTGAAAATAAAAATTTTCCAATTATTCAAGGAATGATATAAAATGTATAATTGGGTTGCGTCAGAAAAAGTGTCTTGAAATGAGAAGTGAACCATAGAACTTCTACTTTCTAGGAAAATGTCTAGAAGTACAAAGCTACCCAATCATTTTACTTCTGAGGTAGTCCAAATGGAACCTTTTCTCAGAGATAATCTATCAAGACATTTTTTAATTCAATAAAATGTATCCAGTGAAAAATCACAAGTCAGCATCTTTCACACTTTGTTTAAGTA
>LYUA01000874.1:619075-629503 GCA_002093875.1 Calopteryx splendens | reverse complement strand
GTATCCAGTGAAAAATCACAAGTCAGCATCTTTCACACTTTGTTTAAGTAAATTTCAACACATTTATAGCCACATATTATGTCAATTAACAAATATGTAATATCCTTCTGCATCAGCTGGAAAAAACCCATTGAATTTTCCTTTAATCAAAAGTCAAATAATGGAAAAGTATAATTTTTAGAACTTGAATAGTAACCAAATTTATTTCTTATTAATCTTTCTTATAATTTATTTTAACAAACTACATATACTACTATATGTCAGTCATCTTGGATTTTGCAATGTGTCAGGGAAAAAAGTATTTCAAATTAGCTATTGACAATTGAATGAGGCAAAAATCAGGTCCATCAGGACTAAAGAGTTATTTTCCAATATGGAGTCATTGTTTTAATTCCAGAATCTTACCTTTGGGCTATAAAATAATGATACAAACAAGTTTTAAATATATTATATACACATAAGTTATCATCATTTTGCATTCTAATTATCCTGAAAAATGAAAGGCACATTAAACATTTTCAGTTGCTATTTCTTTTGATATTTTCATTAGTAAGTATAGTCTAAAGTTTCACTATTGTTTAATTTGAGAATGTAGCAGATACACACTAAGGTGTGTACTAAAAATATAATAGTAAAACTTAAAATAATATAGTGAAACCTAGAAAGGAAAGCCAATCCAAAATATTTAATATGTATTTATATATTTTTAAAGCCATACATTATGTTCTAAAAGTTGAGTAAAACTATTCTATTATGAAATGGATTAAATATTTATGCATTGATAATAACTGTTCATTGATTTCTACAAAATCGTAGCAACAGAAAATTTGGTTGAATTATAAACCCATGTGACTATCTATAAGCATTTTTAAAACTCCCTTCTAATAATAAAACACTCATGCTTTAGTCAGGGTATACTATCAAATCAGTGCAGCTCATATGCTTTTCAATATTAAATATTTTTTACAGTGAAATAAGATTCTGTATCAATATCATTCTTTAAACTCTTAGACAAATGCAACTCCCTATCATATTTTGATAGCAATCTCAGGGATATATATATTTGGCAGACCACAATTGCACAGGAACATCATGCAACACAGAAATTCTAATAATATTACAAGTTCTGTGGGCCTTTTTAAAAACTTTTCCATTTCATGCAATAATAATTTTTAACTTTGGAAAGTAGATTTCATGCTTGACAGAACAAAAGCATACTGACATTTTTAATGCCGGAAGTGGGGTTGAGCTAATATGTCCTATAGTGAAATGTATTATTAAAAGTCAGTTGCACGGTGGAACTACTGCTTGGAGTGAGTGCAGAAACTAGTATGTCCAATATACATATCCAAGTGATAATAGTATGTTGACCCGAAGAGGAACTTCTTGCTCAACTCTCACTGTTTCTTCACTAAAATATCTAATAACCATGGACTTTCCAAACTAAGTTCACTCAAAAAAGTGAATAAAGTGGCTCTCACATAGATCAAAATAAATGTAGAGATTTTTCCTGACCTAAATCTTCATGAGATCAGGTTTGAGCAGGTTTTTCCATACATGTCTGCCAGTTGGTTTTAAGCATTAGATGCATGTGCAATATTCACTGAACTCAATCTATCAATACATATATGTTCCATTGTATGTGTCTAATTTGCATGACATACATAATATTTTGGTGCAAAATAGAGCATTATGCCACAATAGAGAATTTTTCAATGCCCTACATAAAAAGGTAGCAACGTACTTCAAATACGCAACTGCTTCGGAATATCAAAGAAAAATTGCAATTACTGCAAACTTGAAGCAGTCTTAACTTCATTATTTTGTACACCTAGTACAGTTATTTTTGCAGCATAGAATCATCAATTTGATTATGATTAACAATGGGATAAATTAATATTCTACAAATAAGCCTTTTTATAAATTCCTCAATAAGTACTATTTATCAATATGAACTACAAAAAATGAGGTCAAAAATCTATTGTTAAATTATAAGGATGGCACAAAATGCCAGCCACTGCAGTATGTGGATAATTACAAATATATTTAATTAAATATTTCAGAACTCAACTTTACACCTGATATAAAACTCATGTGTAAAATAGCGTCTGCTTTCAATACCTGGTTTTCTAATAGGGGTGTGCAAAGCTTAGTTACTATCAATATCAAGCCAAATCAGTTACAATTTGATTGCATGGAAGTCAAGGACAAAAAATATTCATTAAGTGACTTTAGGGTTGGCACACACATTATTTCCCTTTTGCTTGCTCTATTTCTAGCCTAGAAAACTTGATTCATTGAATAAAAGTTTGTAAATTATACCAATACAGGAAAAAATTGTGTGGTCTATGGCTATAAATAAAATCTTCATAGAGGATCAGTGTTTATGACTACCTGATAGCACATCACTTCAAAATATGTATGGTGTATTTATATACCAAAACCTCTCTCAAGATGGAGAGAATTAATTCACTGTGTAGGACTTTACTGACGGGCACGCAATATTAATGTTAGGAGATATGGAGAATATGCCATATATTTTACAACTTTTATATGCCCTCATATCTATAACAAGTTGCTTATTACTGAGACTAATCATTATATAAGGAAACTTGCAAAATTTCAGATGATTTGGTGATCTATGGGTAGACCTGTACCAAATTACTTGTTTCCCCATACTAAACTAACAGAAAACTTTAATGGCCAGTTTAGTGATTTTGCAACACTTTTTTTATTGATGATAACTATTAATTTTCAACTTTTACAAAAGAGTAACTTCCTCTTTGCTATTGTTACAGAGAAACACAATTCATGCACAATACCTATCATATTTTTGGAGTAAGAATTATAAAAAGTCAAAAATTTTAAAGATTTTATTACACTGAATAACAAGTAAATAAAAATAATTCTTAGCAAGTTATTATGTACAAAATTATATATTTTTTCATTCATACAAATCAAAGCTATGGCTACGCTAAGCTATCAAGCAAATACTATTTGTGCAGTCTTGTACCAATCTTTGAATGTTATCTTTAGGTCACAGGAATTATTTCTGAAAAACTTTGATTGACTATTTTCAGCTTATGTGATGGTATATTCTCCTGTGATTGAACACCAGAGTGAATGGATACTTTAAAATCACACTCAAGATTGTGCTAATCTCTCTATACCCAGTATTTTTCACATTACATTCCACCTTTTGAAGTTATCATTATTTAGTACCTATCAGTCTTGATGTGCATGTGTTACGTACAAGCATCACTGTAGAAAAAATAGAGGATGATCTAACCATGAGAAAATTGCACGGCTCTTGTATTTTGAATAGGACAGTTATATTATTATTTTCATTGCCCACAAATCATCTACATCTATCATTAAACATAGAATTAAAATTTTGGTTTTGGGAGCAAATTGGGCAAAGAAGCTGTCAATTATAATTTTTACCAATTTAGAGTATCAGCCAATGAATTTATGAATTAAAATTTAAAGCCATGGATATTCCATGAATCTCACGCTAATACACCTATCCAATACATAGCAACCAAGCTTGGTAAGATCAGAAAGAATGAGCATGGAGGAAAATATTGTGGTCGATTCAATTAATTAATTATGAGTTAAAAGATAAACAATAAATATTTAATTTGCTGGAGAAATAAAACCCTGCTTGGCACACCCCTACATTCTAATAAGCGAGCCTCAGTATGCAGAGCCTGTATATGAATATACTGAGTAGCATTAGCGTATCATATGGCCAGCTCTATTTTAACAACTGCTCCTTGCAATTCTGTGATCAATTTTTGCTCTATGTCCATTGAAATTTAATAAATATGACAACTAGAGAACCGTGAAGAAAAAATGCGAAGCACTCTTTGTTCAAATCATGTTTTAAAAAAAATGACTAATTCTATTCACCTGAAGTTTCTGCATTTGGGTCTGTGTCTTGTCCAAACGATCTTGCAGTATATTAAGATCAGTCTGCATGTTGTCTCTATCCCGCTGGGCTTTAGAGGCTGCAGTCTGTAAAACTTCCACTCGCTCCTGAAGTTTTTCTACTTCAACGTGGTAAGAATCATTTTCTTTCTGCAGTCGGCTCATTACGGTCTATAAAGGGCCAACATATCGGGAATAATGAAGGTAACTTTTACTTGGGAGGACAAACTGAATAACTTACAATAAAGAAAAGTCATATAAATAAAGGGTAGTATGGAAATTGATAATCTCAACACTTTGACAATTACAGAAACTCAAAAAAATCTTCTCTAGAACACCAAAGAAGATATCTTAATTAACTGCCCTACCTGTGATTTATCATACTTGTCCCTGAGGCGGTCAGCTTCCAACTGAGCTGCTTCTCGCTCCTTCTGCAGCCTTGTGGCCTGACCTTGTGCTTTGTCCAGCTGAGATTGAACACTTTCAAAGTCATAGCCTTGCTTCTCTTTCTCCATTTGAAGCTAAATAAAGAAGAAATATCATTGGCTACTGTTTACTGTCAACAGTTCAAGACAGAAAATAGTCACAAATGTCAATTGGCTTAATATTTGTATAAAAGGACATTTCCTCCCATTTTTCAAGTAAATTCAAGAGATTAATAACTGAAATATGTGAACTACATACTCACAACTTACTCTTTATATATTTTTAAATTTCACAGAACCATGAAAGGCATTTTTTCACGTGCCCTGTATAAACATTGTACACTTATTTCATTCTTAAGGGTGCTCCCTGCCTGACATAAAATTGTCACATCAGACATTATTTGTCTCAGTCATAGGGCAGTCCTAAATATGAGTTTTTTTTCAAAAATTTGGAAAAATCATAACACCATTTGAACCATTTGTAACCATTTGAAAAAGTACTCCTGAAAATAATATATGATTATTTTGAAAACGTTTTATAGAGGTTTCAACATTTTTAACTAAGACTACCTAGGAAATTCAATTCTGGCCAAAGCACTGCACTTGATTCTTCTTTAGCGTGTGTTTAAAAATCAACAGAAAGTGATGTTTAAGAAGTAATGAAAACCTAAATTTCTTGTGATACTCAATGAAGACTTTTAAATTTCCTCATCTTGGTTCTTCCCCCACCTCAGATATGTCCCTTTCTACACCCAAGTCACAATGCTTGCCCGAGAAAACTGTTGACTCTGCATAAGTTTTGCTATCCAGAACTCTGATTCAAATTTCAGCATTGAACTGTATCCTATGTCACCTTACCATTCTCCCTCACACAGCCAAGAGCCCCCATATTCCACTTTCAATCTGATTCTGGGATACAGAAACTATAAGAGAAACCTCAAACCTATGTATTTCAATCTCAGGAAGAACCCTTGAGTGGTAAATTAAAATCCACCCCCAGGCATTGTAATACACCCTTTGGGAAAAATAATTTACTATAGATCTGAAATAAAAAAGCATAAACAAAAACCAAAAGTATAGTGGAATGTATACAATAAGTGTGGATGCATATAACAAGAATCATGGTGAATGAGTAATACCCAAAGAAAAATTTAATTTTCTATTTAAATGTAAAATAAATCAGTAATAAGGAGGAATACATAATGCACACTAAGAGGTTGTTCAACAATACCTATGAATGATTTAATATCTGTGTAAGCATATTGACTGTAAAATTGAACCCATGTATTATGACTGAGCAGTCATATTTTCCACCATCTGAGCTTGCCTATTTTTAATATTCAGCCATACATGCCATTAGTGGAAAGTGTTTTTTTTCAATGGGACTTCATTTAAGATAGTCTGTGGATTGTCATTGCTTGTAAGAAGACTTGAATTAAAATTTTGGACATTACAGAATCTGCCCTTTTTGAATTGATTATGTCAACAAATATCAGCAGCTGAGTAAGGTACTTAATGTACGCTGGATCGGCATCATATATTGGCCTCTAATTAAGGTAAAGACTTAGTACAGCAGTGAGAGATTTAAAATATTTTGATGGCTGTCTTTGATCAAAGGAAAAGCCTACATGGATAGGCTGTCAAAGTCTGGACACAAATCTAAATAGGATATTTAAGTGATAAAAGAGGACTGTTATCAAACCTTCCTGATGAATCACTTACTGGATATGCACTGAAAAATGGATGATTCAGAGGATTATTATGGTGTCTAGAGGAAAAAATTCTGTCATCTACATATTGGCTTACAATTACCTTTCCTCATAGGATGGAGGCTGGCAATTAGGCAATTGTAACATTTTATTTTGATTGCTTTCTTTAATCTTAGGTCTTTGACAGTTTTGGTTTTGTCTAGTCTATCCTGATTTGGTATAGTCTAGCCTGATTTTGTCTAGTCAGCTGACAGTGACATTCAACAAGCATCATATTTGACGGCATATAAAATGCACCGGAATAAAAGATACAACCCAATTCAGTAGGGCACACTGAAGAAAAAAGTTTAAACAGTCCACGTGAAAGCACAGCACTAGCAACTTAAGTTATATACTGTTCCTTTTAATAATAATTATCATTATACATAAGTAAATATTATTGAAAATGGAGACAGAATAGATAGTAGTGACCATCTGTAAAAATAGCATTTAGTAGTGAGTCTTAGCCTGTGGAAGGCCGAACCTTCTCAAATGAGACCCGGGGGTGATTTTTTGAGCCATAATTTTGGAATAAAGGTGCATCTTAGACCTTTAGCTCATATGAACATCATTTATAGTCATTTAAAGCAGAGTCATTAGCAAATATTTAGCCTGACTCCTATTTTTCCATTAGAGTTTGGCCTAATTGATTGGGAGTACTGTTGTTTTTTTCACGAATACTACTCTTAAATTTAGGAGATTAACTTCATATATGAAATAGCATTAAGTGGGCTAGATAACGGTATATTTGAGCTGCAGATGTAATGAAATATATGTGCCATCATCCCAAAATATTTCTCTAATTGAACTGGAATATTTCATGGTCAATTTAAGAGGAAAGTACATGTTTTTCCAGGATTAGTATGTACATATATCAGGTTAATACTTCAAGTTCCACATACAAAGATCCGGATGTTTTTCCAAACAGGGGTAGGACTCACTTCAAGGGTCCATAAATATTAATTTCTGTGACTGGGTCATTTAAAATACATCCAGTAATCACTTCAGATGTCATATTATAAATTATTGAGCAGGACTTTGACTCAACTCACCCTCCTGACTTCAGCCTGCGCTTTGTCAAGACGCTCCTGCAGTTGGTCGGCATCAGACTGTGCTTTATCTAGAGAGGCCTGTAGCTTCTCCTGAGCAAGTTGAGCTTTTCCTAATGTAGCCTGAGATCTTTCAAGCTCCTCTTTCAGCTTGATCAGCTCAGCACAGGCACGCTCTTTGTCAGCAGTGGCTCGTGCCAAGGCCCCAGCGGCCCTCTCCAACTCCTCCTGGCCACTTTCACGCTCTGATTGTGCATTCTCAAGACGAGCCTGGTGAAGTGACATCAAATGGTTAATTTCTTAGAAATTGTGCATTAAATTTATATGTACATTCATACAGGCAAGTGGTCAAAGTAAAAGGATTTGTCTGAAAAGAATAGATTGCTTACAATGGAATTAAATATGATCAGTGGTCTACCTTTTTGCTAGAGGCTGAAGTCTCTAAAGCACATTAACAAATGAGGAAATCCATGCGACTGAGGGGAACACAATGGATTGCACACAACTTTTTCTATGATATTTTTGTCTTAAGATAAAATAAAGAAGGCAAATCCAAAATTCATAATTTCATTTACAAAATTCAATAGGTATTTCACAAATGATAAGTAATTCACTGATATCCCTAAACTCTAAATATAATTTTCAAAAAATACTCTATGCTTTTTTCACTGCTCTCAATGGGGACATCATTTATCATGAATACATTTGAATCAGAAATCTTTCTGATTTCAAAAGGCATAATTAATATCCATATGAATATACTTAATGCTGTAAATAAATGCATGCTTACTCAACCACAACAAATGTAAAAAATAATGCCCTGAAATATATTAATGTGAGGGAAAAATCTAAAGACAATCATTAGTTCGGACAGCAGTTAATACCAATTTTTAAGTTTAAAAAATTGATTAAAAAAAAGGAGAACTACCTACTTTGTTCCATGAAATCTCTTCAACTCCTCTTTCAACTTTTTGCATCAATGCCACAACTTCTGTGGAATTTCAATTTCTTAAATAGGCTATTTGATAATAGTTTCACATGTAGAATAGTCATTTTATACAGCTGACTTACTATTACTGACTTTTAATGGTTTGTTTTACTGATGATAATGGGGAGAGATAATCATCTGCTCGTGGTGACACATTAATTGTAGTGAAGGGAATTGAGGTAGTCATTAGATTAACAAGAAGGAACACTGACTGTAATTGCCAGTGCAAAGGTGAATTAATAGATAATAGTAGATATCACCTAGTATTAAGCCAAATGGGACATGAATGTTCTCATTCAGATAATGCTGATCAATTTAAATTTTAAACTTGATTATTACCCTGTAAGGAGTAGCCTAGTACTTAATCATTTTAGTGCCACAGGCCAATATATCGGCTTTTGCTTCAAACCTAAAAAGTGCCACGGGCCAATATATCAGCCCATACCCATAGACAATAATTAAAATCATTTTATGTAATAATTTAGTTTTGGTTCATAATTTTTGTACTATTGAAGGTTTTTTCTTCTTCTTTATAAAACAAGATTTTTAAATTGTTTATTGTAAATTTTTATGTTATCCATAAAGAATAATGATTTTTTCCTAAGGTATTTGTTACATTTTATCCTAATACCCTTTGCATTTATTGGGTGTACTAATTTAAGTAAATGGCACTAAAAGGGTTAATTCAATTAGGACACCATGCTATTGAAAGCCAAATCTTAGGTGTAAATAAAGCAAATCTGTATGTCACCACAGTAACCAACCCAAAGGCTGGCATGATAGGTGAAGGAAGAGCTCAGCTGACATTAAACCCAAAGACATGTGAAAATTACACTTTGTTACCACAAAATATTCCAAGATAAAAATTACTATTTGGTGCTTTTCCATTCATACAAGCATGCTAAATACAGCAAAAAGAAAATTTCAGCATGACTCCACTCATCTTGATACATCTCTGATAATTTATCAATGTTTTCTCATTCTTAATGAATGCTTCAACTCTATTTCAATGAGAGGGATTAATACGATAATAATGACTAACCTTCAGCCGGTAGACCTCGCCCTGAGACTTCTCCAGCTTCTCTTGCAATGAATCAGCCTCTGCTCTTGATCTGTCTCTCTCTGCGAGGGCAGCTCTTGATTCGGCCTGAGCTCTTCGGAGTTCAGCAGATGCCCTCTCAGCCCTTTCAGTAGCACGGTCCAATTCCTTCGATTCCAATAATTTGAACAATAAATTTTGATAATATAAAATCAAACCGAAAAAACAACTAAAATAATATCACTCATTTTGTAATTAACCATCCCATCATGATATACTCATGGATGCTAAATTAAACCCTTAATCTAGAAGTGTGCAGCCTGAACCTTAAAGCATTCAGTGTAGCTGTGTGTAAGTCCATTATCCCTATGAACAGAATTTATTAAAAAAAACAGCATATGCTAGAGGATAACTTGTGTATATATGTGTGGATATGTTATGTTAGACATATCTTAGGGGCCATGAAGCTAAAACCTCGTTGAAGACCAACTACAAGTCAGAAGCCATGTAGGGAACATCAGTTATTAATCAATATTTAATTTTAAACATGTGAAAGTTTACTCTTACAATTAGTGAGCATCTATTTTTCTCTATCTAAATAAAAAAAGTTAAATTCTACGTCAACCCAATGAATAATGCATTATTCAACAATGTCATGATAGTATTTCAATAAAATATTTAGGTAAGTTAAGTACCCTTCTACAAATGTATCACTTCTACAAAGTGATGAGAATGTGGTTACTAACGCATTATAGTAGCAGTGGACAGACATTTTACAAATAAATGATGAATATTTCAACTTTCTGTAAACAATGTTGTGATAGGATTATAAAATGCACAAAGGTATCTTACCTGACCATAGCAGCACATTTATATTTTGCAATAAGGTAAGACACAATACTACATTGCCTCATCATGAATAATCATTTGAACTTATATAGGGATATAATAAGTCAAACCATTTTCTCATTTTTAATTTTCAATAAATTTCATGTTTTACTCAATTTACTTTGCATGAGCATAAAACTTACAAACAGTAAAGCAATGATACAATGAACCAACCACTTTATAACACTTTTCTTGTTAAAATGAATTCACTCTCAGGTCCCATTGGTGGATATAGGGATTTGTATAAGAAAAACCTTGCTGTAGTGAAGTTTTGATGTACCATATTACCATAGACTAAAGACCTTATAGAGTGCTCACTGCCTATACCAAAAACGCTATATAAATTGTAGTTCGCAACTTC
>LYUA01000874.1:586494-609012 GCA_002093875.1 Calopteryx splendens | reverse complement strand
TTTTTCCTAACTTCATGGCATGGGCTTGGCAGTTTTCGCACAGTTTACCTGTAAGGGGCTGGCAGCACAAGGGTTAAGATGGAGCCAATCAGACAATGATAACCCATGCTAAAGGGGTATCAAAACTAACATTTAATGATGAAAAAATATATTTTTATTCCATATTCCAGCAATGATTGTAATTATTTTCCTACTATTATTTTACCAATGTTTCTCCACATGTTATGCATATTTAGGAAATTAAAACATTTGGACATGCTCATTTCCATAGCTGGCTAATGAAATAGACATTATAATATGTGTAGAGCATGCAAGCTATGTAAGAACTACTCTGTTTAATATTTTTTGTGCTAATGTAACCAAAAATTTAAAAAAAAATTTGGAAACGTTGGTCTGGTCTCTACGCTTTAAAGAATTTTGGCTTAGAAATCCTTGAATAGAGTGAAAAAAGGCTCGCCTGGTCCAGAAGGACAAACTGATGCATGATAAACCATCTTAATGACAGGTTCAGAGATATAATTACAGCAGGCAATATGCAATATGGTCACTCTCCTAGAGAATGTAGGCAAAATTAGAAGCGAAAGAAAAAGTTCTTTCTCATTTCACTACAGAGTATCAGTTCATAAATGAGATATCTTGTGAAGAGCTTGCTAAATGTTATATATTTTGATGAGCAATGGAATGACATTCCTGTCTTCCTTAGGGATAATATGGGTTTGAGCCCAAAAAATGCTCCCTTGACAACTTTGCACTGCACTTCATACAAACTTTTTCACTTGCTAATTGCCATACACTGACCAACAAAGGAATTGGCCTCTTGAAGGAAGCTTTGTTCCCAACATCATCTCCTTACTGACCAAAAAATAGCTTCCCTAGTTGTGGACATTACAGCCTCAATTCTTAGATTGGGAAAAGGATGGAAAAGGTACCTTGGAAAGAAAAAGATCCAATGACTGTTGGAATTTTTATAAGTGCAGGAAAATATTTTTCTTTGTATTTCTATATGACTGCTTTCATTGTATGATCAATTTTTTTCTTCAAGTAATATCAGTTGCCAAAACAAAGATATATTCATTTTATTCGACTCTTTACATATAAAACAGCAATGAAAGCAACAGCATGACCACTAGTCTAGTTCATGCCACCAGTCGACTGCTGGTACAGCTATGGCTTAGCTTCTTTATACCTAGTTCAGGGGCAGTACTTCGATAGAATTTTCTATACCATTTTGGTTCATAGATAGGGTTAAATATCTATCAGTGACTGTGGCAAAGTTATTCAATAGTTAATAAAAGGTTTACCACATCAACTGATATCAATTAAAAATAAGCAAAATTACTTTTTTTATAACCAAAATATCTCAAATTCAACAATTCTGTGGCATGTGCTATAATCTTTGATAGGTCTTAAACTGTTCACATTTTCAATTAATAAATAAATAGCACTCAAGACCTTTAATTGTCCAACCTTGAAAATGTTGGCCCACCCTGCTGCACATACATGTGTATGTATCAAGAAAATTTTAAAAATGGATTCATGTTTGAACACAAAAAAAGTATAATAAGCCACTTCGTTGAGAAAAGGAGAGGGACAATAAATTTTCTAGTATTGCACCAAAAAATATAAGTTAGTAAACTTACAAGTTATTTTCAGGCACAGTTAAACCTCCAGTTATTTGACCCCTTTACTGTGAATACTTCCAATAAATAAACAAATCATGGTGATCCCTTTTAAACTTGTAATAAAAAGCATATATTTTGTCCTTTTTACAAAAACCTCAGAGCATCTAAGTGGAAAAATCCCCATATCCATTTAAAATAACATCTTCATTGAGAAACTTTTCTCACTGGATTGGTATTTTTAGCAGAAACATGTTTTGGAACTACTGCATTTACACATTTTTCCTGTGCACATTTGTTTCCCAAGTGCCTGGGGAAACAAATTGTGGCATTCCAGATGTGTACCTCGCAAACCTTTTTTTTTCAAATTTGTCATGTCAGAAGCAACTTTAGAGCTGAGTGCCATTTATCCAACATCTGATAATACTTGTCCATTGGCCTGTGCAACAGTCATTCCCTCTCCTCCTGTCCCACTCCTGTTCCTTCTCCCCTCACCTCTTAGCAACATATGACCTTTATTCCAATGTAAAAGTTTTTCCTGCCATACTCTAGCAACTTAGCTTACTTGTAGTGGTACAATTGCACAAAGATAAGTCTTTTTAAGAGTTGCATCGTAATTTTATGACCCTAGTGAGCAACTATTATATGTGGCTTAAACTGACATTTCATTGCATTAAGTTTCCTACAGGAATATTAAAATAAAAGGAAGATTTTTTTGCCAGTAAAAATTATGTAGAAAATATTTATGAATGCTCATTACATTAGCACAATGTAGCAGGTGAAGGCATGGATAGGAGCCGTCTGCACCGAATCTTTTTGAGTGGGGAAAGTCTGTGAACTTGATTTGTGGAAGGTGAAAGGGCAGTGGAATGGACAAATTATTGGCTGGGACTTCTGGAAAGTCTTAAAAACCGTCTCACAGTGGACCATATACTTCTTTCCATCAAAGCCTGAGAGCCCTGTTCTCCTGAGAGACAATGTTCCCCACTAATTACCTACTTTTTGGAGTGAGGAAGCACATCTTGGTGGATAGCTTCGATAACGCTTAGCATGCTGAACTTCGTTTTCGATAATACTCAAAATATATTGGGCTATTTTTCTGTTTGATTTGAATTTTGTGTGATGAGTAAAATAATATCTGATCAATTATCCAAAGCACTTTCTGCCCAACTTATGTTAAAATGCATGAATTTTGCAACTTTTGAGATTATGGATGCATTAAACATCAGACTTATCTTTTGGTGGCATTTTTTAAATGCGGACATAAGTTAAATGACATGCTTTGTTGAACCTGAGATGGACAAAAAATCTGGAGTACTATGTACTATAGTGCTATGCTATGATATGGAATCTATGTAGATTGGAGACAGTGAGAATGTAGTTCTTCACTATCTCCAATCACGTTCTATCCATTTAGTCAAGGGTCCTTTAAATTCTATTTTCTAAAAAAAACCCTAGAAAAACTTAGCAGATCAATGAAAATTGCTGATAGATAACTGAGAGAACCTATGAGTCTAGCTGCAATAACAGTTTTGGCTGGAAAAGTCATAGGTTCTTCATAATTCATCTTCTATTGCACTCAGAAAATATAAAAAAATTGTAATAGGACATAACATATCAAGAAATTGCAACTTTTTCTGAGTGCACATTATTAGCCCTTGTATGATGTAAGTTTTATATTCAAGATCCCTGTAAATTTTAATGGTAGTTTCATTTTAAAATTTTAAGCTCACAGTGGAACCAAAAGTACTCATTTGGCACATGACAAATATTTTTGTAAAAACCATTGAAAAAATGGTAAAGTGACCACAAAATTATACCATAAGAGGGGCTGCTACTGCAGCAAAGGGTCATGTGTAACTGTACTCATATATTCCTCAGGAAAGGTCTGTAGTTCTTTTGAGTTGGACCCCAAAGGGTAGAATATTATATTTGTGATATTTTTTCATTTTGGAACCCTTATAAGATTTTTCAGTAGAGGAACACAATCAACACAATAGCCAAATCTCGCTATCTCTATTCGCCAAACCTAAATGAAATTTCAACATAAACCTGAAAAGTACTCCTTGCACTATTAATCCTTATAAAAATAACATTTTTGAAAAAAGATTTATCAAAAAATTAATTATTCCTCCTTTGAAATAAAAGTAACCCACTAATTTCAGATTCTAGATGACTATGTATTGTTTGGAAATAGTGGTATAGTAGATACATGAAATGGAGAGAAAGGATGAAATTTATAATTAAAAATGGGATAAAATCATAGAAATCACTGGTATAGGCAATTAAGGAGAAACTTTATGAAACGATTGAGCCAACACTGTTTAAAACCCATGTTATCGTTGTTTGGATAGCAAAGTTTCGTGCATACAAACTATGAGCCCCTGATGGCATGGGAGATCTTTCCTTACAACGAACCTCCCTTGAAATTTTTTATAGGGAGATTTTACTGTTTTTAAAATATATTTTTTTAAACGAAGTTCTCTGTGGTGATATTTTTGTAAAAAAAAAAAGACTTCCGCACTTTGGACCTGAAGATGCTGACTACAATGTCAGTGTAACTGTTGTCCAGCCTGAAGGAAAAATTCAGGAGCAACCAAAAAACCTTGGCACCATTATCATTGTGTTTAAGTAAATGGATTTCAAAGATGGGTATTTCCACTCACTTGTGAGGTGTTGAGAGTTGAGCGTCCAAATGTGGCTTGTGACCTCTCAAGATCAGCCCTCAGTCTCTCATTCTCAAGTTCAAGCTTAGCTGTGCGTGCCCTGGCAGCCTCTCGGTCATCAACACTGCTACCAGCCTCTCTCTGTACTTTTTCCAATTCTGCTTTTGACTTGCCCAGCTCTGACTGTGATGCTTCCAACTTCGCTTCCAGCTTATCCTTCTCAGCTTGTGCTCTCTCCAAACGAACCTTAAAAAGTGAAAATAATCCATTTCTTGCAGCAATAGAACCATGTCTGACACACAAAATGTAAAATAATTTTCATTATTTGTTTCCTTAATTTCCTTTGATTGTAATTTGTTTCATTAATAAAGGTATAGGTATTTGTAAGAAATTTTGTTTTCTGCAGAAAAATAATATAACATGAATTTTTGCTTAGCAAAGAAGCGATAAAATTAAGGTTACATTTGCGAGTCACATAACAAATGTCCTTGAATACAAATATACATGCATTCAAGGACATTGAATAAAAACGTATGATTGCATTCAATGAACTAACTATTTAGCCTTATATTTGGCATGCTGAATATTCTTGGCCTTCATAATTTTTAACGGGTACAAATTATGTTTTTGATCAAGAACTTCATACCACTTTTTGGAGATTAAAATATAAGTACAAATCATATAATTTCAAAATGTTTAACTTTTAAAGAGATATGGTTGATCTTTTTATAGAGAAACAGTTTTCATGCCCCATTCATCCCATTAGGCGTCAACAAATATTCCTTAATAAAATTTACCGAATTCAGAAAAATGTGCCTTATAATCCAATTTTTAATACTACAGAAGCCATTATGCACAATGTAGATTTAATAAAAAGACCCCAGAAGATTTAATCAATTGGTCTCAGAGAGCTGAAATAGCTTAAACTTTACACGACCTTTTTTGTAACTAATATATGCATTAATATTGAACATTTATAATCATATAATCCTGATGGTGAAAATAAACTGTCTATAATATGCCAAATTAATGAACACTTAAACAAATGTAATTGATCAAATACATAAAAATCAATAACTCTACCTTCTACTGAAAGGATCAATGGTATTTTGCATTACATTATGCATGCATAATTATTTTCCAAACAAAGTCATGTTTATTTTCATTAATTTTGCAGCTACTGCATACATTTCAGCAAAATTAATTTTATCCTTTTTATATAAATGATTTCTTTATCATAAATGTTGGGTCAAAGTAATTCAAAGTATGGAATATCACATCCTACAGGATGACAATTGACCAAAGTTCTTATAGGTTACTTGAATGAGATCATAAGAATGGGTAAAAATGAATTTTCTTATAACTGTAAGATTAACAATTTTGAGTTTCAATCTCTTAAAAGTTTTGGGTTTTTAGGTTTTGCCATCAGAGTTTTATTTATCAATCGAAACAAGAATCCTTTACCATAAACTCCCCAAGAATATTCCCACTTCCAATTGAATGCAAAGAGAATTCTGAAAATTGCATACACCTCTGATTAATAGAAGAATAATAATAGTATCACAAAAATATTCATTTTAACCTCTGCTTGGACAAACTCCTTGACTTTGAATACTGTCAATTAGCAACCAAATAAGAATGGTTCTGTCAAACTAGAATAAAAAAAACACATTATACCAACCCCTAGTGAGAACTTCGGCTCAATGAAAACCACTGGAAACAAATGCAAAGGAAAGGCTTCATCTTAAATTAAACTTTCGGAAGAGATTTTTGTTGGTGCATTGCATATTTTTAACAGATACACATGGGTTGGAAGACCAAAAAACCAAATGTATTTTTCTCACGGATCTTCTATACCATTTCAGAAATTAACCAGTAATTGAGGACCTAGGAATATATATTGCAGAGTGTGACAAAATTCAGGAGGAATGGAGTCACATTGACACAGGGAAAGAAGGGGACAAAAAAAGCAATAATCAGCATGCCATCATTTGTGCATGAAGCCTGAAATAAAAACTCTCTCTCTCTCTCCTACTCAGCACCCACTTAATTAATGTGCAAACTTGCATTACTGGAGTGACTTAGGATAGGGGTAGAGCTGGAAACATGCCCCTTGGTGGTTTCTTTTTTATTTTAATGGAAAATGCAATAATCGTCACAAAGATTCATGGCATTTTTTTTTACATAAATCGGCATTAATGAAGCTTTGCTAAAATTTCTCCCTGTGCAACACTCACATATGCATGCTCACAGAAAATATCCGATATATAGTGTAGGTGCACATGATATGACAATACGCTGAGAAAAACCACTGATGCAAGGAAATGGGAAAGCCTGAGACAGAGATGATGTGAGAGAGTTCCAGAATGAGATGTAAAATGGGTTTGGGAAGTCCTTAAACAGGAGTGGGCAGATGTTATATACAAAATAATTTTCCATGGGACACATGAAATATGGTTTGCAACTGCTCTGATTTTGGACAATGGATTGATGAAAGTGGTCTCACTGTGGAAGTGAAGACGTAAGGTTTCCTGAGAACATTGGGGTAAGCAGGAGAGATTTTTTTCTTTCAGTTAATGGCCTTGCATCTTGCCCCATGACAAGCATATAAATATATTGGAAAGTTTAATGACATTTTGCAAGCAATGATTCGACTGAAAGTCATGCCCCTTTGGTAAAATAACCCTACCTCTAAATCATTAAAAAATTGTTTCTTTAAAGGCATATGACAACCAAGAGTGTTAATAGTCAATTTTAAATAAATGAGAACTTGAAACTGAATAAATTAAAAACTTATAAGCAGTATCATTATCTTGGTTTGTTCATAGTAAAATTTGAATTCCATTGCCACCAATAGCATCAATCACCATAGAATAGAGAATGCAATAAATACTCGATTAAAGAAAAACCACATGAAACTATACTTCTAGCAATGTTCAAACAAGAAAATATCAAGCTGATAAGTTGTTTTGATAAAATAATCAAGGGTATGTTCATTTTCCTCCTCTGAAAATGAAATTCATATGCAACCCATAGTTCTAACACTTGAATAGCCACCCTGTAACACATGACAAAATTAAGAAAAAAAGTTGACAAAACTCACTAAAATCTCTGTTTGAGGTGAATTATTAAACTTCTCATTTTCAATAATTTACAAACAATTAGAGAACTAAAAATAAAGCTAATTACATTTTAGACAAAAATTATTTTAAAAAAACAAGATATTTTTAACATCTCCAGCTTTAATTTTAAAACTCTATTAGAGAATATAAAGCATAGAAGCATTTCCAATGAAACTGAGCTGGGAGTTATGGAACAGAAGTTTACCTTAATTTGGATAACTCTACTTCTTGAGTGAACATTAATGCATGGAGACCAAATATACGTTCTGAGCAATACATTCTCAACTGGGAAGTATGTAGGTATGCAAAACTTTGGGACACCTCAACTTAAATGAGACCCCTTGCCCTCCCTCTGGTTGGAATGTTTAATTTACCTGTAGCTTCTCAATTTCTGAGTCGGCTGAATGGAGTTTCATTTTGTAATCTGCCACTTCCCTCTCATGGAGTTCTCGCTCTTCCTGTTTCTCTTGCTCAGCTCGGTCCCGTTGCTCCCGAAGTTGTGCCATTTGCTTCTCCTTATCTGAAATGGCCTCCTCCAAGGATGTTAGGGCTCCTTCAGAGGAGCAGTGATGTGCCTGTACAGCTGCCAAACGTGCCCGTGCCATGTCCACCTGCTCGGATTTCATTCATTGTAACAATATCTTTTGAGATATCTTTGTTTGCCAATTTTTATTCTCAATAGTATTCATAATACACAAGGATTTGTAAGCTCCTCAACGTTTCTCAATCACAATTGGTACGGATTTTTTTAAACTCCTCAATGCAATGAATTTAGTGAAACTTGTTTTTCACCTGTGCTCATCTCTTAAGATCTTAAAAATCAGCAAGAAAATATATTCCTTAGGTAAAAATGGCAAACTAATGTTTCTATATCAAGCACACAGACTTAGAATAGACACATTGCAGCAAGTAAGCTTTTCTTATATCCATGCCAATTACCCGTTTTCTACAAAAGGTAATAAACTGATTCATTTCATTGAATAGAGTATTGCTCACACAATTAGGCAAATAATAAATCTTCTAAATAAATAATACGTAAAGTAATTATCAGCCAAATATAAAATGTCCATCCTAACTCAAACATTTTCAATTAAAAATTCTTCTGACAGAGGTTCAAAGTTCTGACACAACGTCAACAGCCTTTACAACAATACTGATACTGGTCTTGAAGCAATTTTGAACTTTTGAAGAGAGGCAACATTAGGCCATATGGAGAGGGACCCCTTTAATTTTGAAACATTAATTTTCCAAGTTAACTCTCGTCACCCCCTCATGGAAAGAGAGAAGAAGGATTTGAGGAGAGGGAGGGACTGGATGGGAAAGATAATGAAACAAACGGTGGATGACATGAAAATACTGCAATAGGAGGGAATGAATGAATGTATGACATATGTTCGAAATTTGTATGTTATATAGGTAAAATGATCTGCACTGTAAAAAGGAAATAAGAGCAAACATGAAGCTGAATTCTAACTCAATTGTCTACTGTACTAGGGTAGATACACTGAATTGAAAGGCAATTGAGGTTAGATCTCCCGTCATGGATTGCCAACCAATCAAGGGTATCACATTCCACTACGTTTGCATATTTTTTTGCCACATATGGAAGGCAACATGATACTCACATACAAGACTCCGATTTGTTTTTAGCTGCACATTAGCTTTTTAGCAACCTGTATTATTTAGAAATTCTCAAATAAGCCTGTTTCACTTTTAAAACTCACCTTTTTGTCATTTCTCCCAATTTTTTCCCAATTAGTAATACAGAGATCAGTTCCAGCACTATGCGCAAATCTAGTATATACTCACTTGTACTGTCATTATTCTCCCCAAAGTACCAGTGAAGGTAATAAATTCGTATGAAATATACTGACATTTTTTTAAGGTCCTGAATGCCCCATAATTCTTTCAGCGTACAATGATACCAGGAAATTCTCACTCGAGTTATAAACTAAAGACTGTTGACCAAATGAAATATATTTCAGAATAAATTATAAAAGGTTATGCAATCACATTAATCCCTTTACTATCCTTTACATATTTATGAAAAGATAAGACTATTCGTGTAAAGGGAATTCAGTACACAATATTTCATCAGTGTTCAAGGAAAATTCTTTCGATCCAAATTATTCGGTGCTGGGCTAATAAATTTTAATATTTTGCTTAGTAAATTAAGAACACTATAGACTGCTATTAATGCACATTTATTTTTCATCTATAAAAGCCAAATATATCTTTTTACTATAACACGAACTTAGAAATCCATGAGTTGAACCAAATTGGCTTAAGACCTTAAAGGTATTCCCTGTTAACCATTTTCAATTGGCAATTTATTATAGATTGTTAAATAATGTTTATCCAAAAAAGAGGATATCTGTAAGTACTGAGAAGGAAGCAAGCTGTGGCCATATTATATTTTATAAGAAGAACCCAATGTTTAAGAAATGGTTTCATACTCTCCCATACACTATGTATTTTCTTTTATATACATTAGCCTTCCATGAATCAGCCCCTTAGATTATTCACATAAAAGAAAATGGTATATACCTCCATTTATTAAAACTTTGTTAATTGATCTTTCAGCATGATGCTATAAAATTATATCATAGCAAAACATGATGATGTTAATTCACATCAATTTATAGTATGTTACCTCATAGAAGATAAACGAAATTTCATACATATTTAAAGAATAAACACATATGAATTTCCCAAAATGATTCATAGTCACAAGGAGCTACCTTGCAACTGCTGAAATGTATGGTTATCCAGGTGCAAATACATAACATATTATGTAGATATATTGGAGAATTTATGAATGAATAGTAGTTACTGATGGAAAATTAATTGCATTAAAACTATTGGAATTAAAGAAACCTAATGACAAATTAAATAGCTAATAACTTAAAATAATTCATTAGCAACATGCAATGCATAATTAATTGATGTCATGTTTGGAATGAATGATTTGCCATCAACAGTTGCTAATGTTGGACTACAGACATCAAATAGGTAATAGGTATGTTTCGGCATACTTCATCAGTTATCACTCATTGCCAGAGGCTTCATGCAGACAAGAAAAAATACAAATAAATAATGGGATGGGAAGTGAGTAAGAGGATCTTTCAAAAGGCATATGAGGTGACATTTCAGAAAAGTGCACGGGGTGAGCAGTCACATTGGGCCAAAGTAAAAGAAGGATTATCTGAAGCCTGTTATAACACTGACAAGACACAACTATGCCGTTGGTTAAAATATCCCATTCTCCTAAATTCTCAACTTGTTCAGATAAATTCAGAATTATGAAAAAATTTGCAATGGATAGGAAAAAATCACAGCAAAATTTTACTTATCTACATAATATTCAGGCAATCAGTGCAGAGTGCTAAGTTGTAAAAATTATTTGAAAGATGCATGGAGCTGAAATATTCCTTAATTTTTATGTTGTCAGAGCTTTTACCCCATTACATTTTTTCACTCTTTAGATTGCTCATTTATTTCTAATTTACTTCCTCATAAGAAAAGATTTAAAGCTTTTGCCATATCAATAAAAAGAGCTTTCCTTTATCAAACATGAATCATCATGAATTTCAATACTTATAATTTTCCTTTCATAAACAGCATCTGCTTTTGTATTTTTTTAATCATATGCCTTAATACCTATCTCATAACTCTTGGATGTAATCACACTTTGTCACAAATATTTTTCATATTTTTTTATTAAGTTAACAAAGACCTGCCCCATAGACCCCATAGTCATAAGGTCATCATTTCTAAAACCTTTTAATTCCCTCCAGCTTCCAGCAAAACTGTTCTCCTAAAATTTAATTTTACAATTACCATCCAGAATTATTAAAGATCGTATCATACCATGGGAAGGACAGCTTCTGTGCTCCCTGAATGTGAAAAAATCCAATGGAAAAAGTGTTAGACAAGTATACTTTTTGTTTTAACTCTTTAATTTTACTTCAACTCAAGCTTTTTTTCCAAATGAAGTTTTTGAAGCAATTATACTACTTGGATAAAATGCTTATACTAATAAAAATAAAATACAAAATTCTCATTTTAACAATACTAATTACTCCAGGTAACAATTCTTCAAAATATTATTACATCCTATATAAAGATTAAACCTGAAATGTTTTTTTTCAGAAATGTACTAATCAATCCTTCATACTTAACATCACCTTGAATGATGAATAACTTACCTGTTGCAAATGCCCAAATCAATCCATAACACATGGCTGCTTTAAAGATATTGAAAACTTGCTGGATAAGTAAAATGCAACTTATTGAATTTGTAGGAGGTTATATATTTTGCTCTTCAGCTCAATAAAGATTACTACACTAAAATGTCTCTGAACTACAGATTATTTTCAAATTATCTCATGTTTCTTATTTGTGATGAATACAGTGAAAAAGGAGTAGCATCTATTTTAGGTTAATTGAAGCAAAAGTGGAGGATATTAATTCTATTTGATAAGTAAGCAGAAACAAGGAGAACAAAGGCGGAATGAAGAAAGGAGGCTGGAGAGTCTTGGAGGTCAGGCTACATGCGGAAAGTTGCAGGGGAAAGAAAAGGAGGCAGAGTTGTAACTACAAAACCTCAATCAAGACATATTATATTAGTTTTTTTCAATCAATGAAATCCATCTGGTAAAGGACCACGTTATGATTAACATTTGCCGGCCATTTAAAGTTTAATTATTCATTAATTATTGATGAATCATATTTGGGTACAACAGGTTTTCTTTGTTTTCTGTTTTGATTTTCCCATACTGAAAAATGTCTTCCCCAAATGTCCATTGAAATGATTATATTAACCCTGAAATAATTTTGAGGAAGAAGAATAAGAGCCTATACATGATAATTGCTCTCCTTAATATGAGTTATCAAATGGAGGATTTTACCGTTAACCAACTGCAGTGTTCCTGGCTGGCAGAAAACAATGCAGTAATATAATTTTAGGTTATGATGTGAAATTCCCTCTCCATGGGGTCTCTTCACACCTTATATGGTTCTATCGAGCATCAATGTGCAAATGGTAGAATGTGTTTTGTGAGAGCGGAACAGGTGTTTTAAAAAAATGAGGCGAATCACTGAGAGGCACATAAGCCCTTTAGGGGTAAACGTTGTGCTCACATGAGGTTCAGGTCATACTACCAAGTGATTAAGGAAGGTAATTCTACATGAGAAGAATTGTGGTGAGGCAGAAAGGGCTTGAAGAGAGCATCTAGAGGATTCAAAGAGTTTGAAAATATTGAGGGTTCCCCTTCCATTTAATTTCTTTTAGTCTGGACACCAATACTGTTTCAATACTCCAATTGTTTCAACAAAAGGAAAATATTTTTTTTTCCATGTAAAGCTGAAGCAAATTTTACAGCACACATTTGAACTCCTACTTTGAGTCAATCTTTTTTGATTATCACTTTCTGCCCAAAATTCCAAACTAATATGTTGATACTTACTCAAATAAGAAACAGAAGTGATTGCCACAGCAAGATATCGTAACAAAAGCAAAATTGCCAAACTCAAAATATGGAAAGGCTTTGATAGTACAAAACAATAACATTCAACACCACATGGAAGACTTAGTGATATCCACAGAGATCAAAAGGATCATCATTTCTCTCTGTATACCTTCTCATAACCTTCCACTCTGTGCTCAGCCCTCAGAGAGCCCTTCTGAGGCCCGCCTGCCCTCACCTGGTTGTCCTTTTCCTTGAGCAAGTCCTCCAAGTTCTCGATCTGCATGTTGTCCATATCCAAGCACCATCACCAGGATTAATGCCAATGGTAGAAAGCAAGCACAATAAAAACAATGGAAGAAAAGAAAAGTTAATGGATAATTAGAAAATAATTCTGATAAAATATCTTTTACCAGGTACCAAAAAATTTGAAGAGGTGACAGAATTGCTTTTGGGTCTATTTAATTACCATCATAAATATGTAATAGCGTTATTGCATTTCATTAAGTGAATTGGAAAGTGAGAAGGGAATGTGTGTGGGCTAATGGAAGATATGTGAGTAGTAAGAAACAAGGAAGCTGCATGCACAGCCCAGAAAATGAAAATTTGATTTTAAATTTCTAGATAAGTAGGTCTTATTATGTACAATTTTAACTAATGGCTGTTAAGGAAAATACTAGCACAATATTCTTAATTAATAGGAAAAGTAACAACCTCATACATCTGACATCATAAGGTACAAATAAACACTTGCTAGACTTTTTAATTACAGATTAAATGTCACAACCTTGATGGCAAAAGCATCAATAAGCTTTACAAGCAAAAATGCATACCAAAAAAAACTAATAACACTACTTATTTCAGAAAATTAATTCTACAAAATTATTATTGCAATTTTACAATACCAGTGTAATTTTTCCTTTAAACAGTTGAGTTCACTCACCCTGATCACAGAACACTACTGCCTGGCAGCTTATTGATATGATAATATGAATAATTTAAGCTATTATAATCAAGTTCGCATTACAGTTATTAAAAAGCAAACTTTGAAACACCAAACAAGGACAGGATCAAAAATTCACTCAGTGTTCACCATATACAGAAATAAGAATTTCCAAAATTTTCTGTGCATGACAGATTTGCAATATTTTTCTTAAAAGATAAAAAATGTGGTGTTAATTTATGCACAAGTACTAACAAAGGGTATAACCTTTTCCAGGGAGAAAGTAATTTAATTTTTGGGCTTCATTTTTTAAATAAATTGCATTTTCAAAAAGTAATTCAAAATGCCACCTGATACTCTCTTTGCTCCCCTGTGCACATTTCACTTTATCACAAAACATGAAATGAGTCCACATTGATAATAGTTTATCAAAATGTTACTCAGATTTTACAAAAAACATATTCACATATTGTGTATTATAATTCAAAAATCAGCATTCCACATATTGAAATGTGTGCATTACATCAGCCATGCATCAGATTCTGAAGATTATAAATTTATTTGCAGTAGCAATTGAAAATGTGAATACAAACCAATTAATTGTTTTCTAAGTAAAAAATACAAAAAGTAACTCAGAGTAAAAGTAGGGACATTACAGTTACCAAGCATAGGATTCACTCAATTAAAACTTTTAGAGAATTTGCATCTTTCCTTTTTTGAGGATTACTTGAGTGTATTTTAAAGTTTCGTAGATGATGTTAAAAGGTACTAAAATATTATATCAGCTATAACAGGAGTTCTAGAGCTTGTTCGCATCACATTTCCTTTGAGAGATGACTCTATTTCCAAATAACTCCTTCCCAACAAAAAGTAATTGCTCAATGAATCAAAGTATTTACATTTTACAGATGAAGGGAGCCACACAGCTCCCATGTCTCCCCTGCACCTACTTAGATCAAAATCAAGATTCCCTCAGCAGACAATATTAATTGCAGAAGTCCTTAGATGCATTGGGAGGGGAGGGAGAGCCCCCAACCTCCATCAGTGTCAAATTTTTAACTGCTTAAATTTGAAAAGCAAAATACATCATTCTATCATTACATTACAACAGAAACAGCAAAGAACTACCTGGTGCAAAAATTATTTATGGGTTTAATTATGGGCAGTGTAAAAATTGAATATATTGAAATCTAAGCTACCTACCAACAAGTGAGTTGCTAATTAAAATAGGTATCTTAACAATGTTGTCTCAAATTTTTCCAGTCGCAGCATATCTATTAAAAATTATCTGGAAAGAATGAAGCATTTCACTTGTTTAAAATGGCAACTTGAACAGTATTACACATAATTTTTTTAACAAAGTATTCAAGAAAATTCACTATGCCAAAGTTGCTGGTAATGGTAAAACATTGTATATTATTTCCTATATTATAATTATGTTAAATAAACACGAAAATATAGCAATTCAAAAAAGATGTGGAAAAAATGAAAATTTTGATTGCTCACTGGCAGTGGCACCTATTTCTATTGTGAGGAGGCAGAGCCCCAATCCATAAAAAAGGATGAAGGGGGGGAGATGACGGAGGGGAAAGGAGAAAAGCAGACAGAAAAGAATAAGGGAAAGGAATGCAAAGAGTGTAAATGCCCGTTAAACCAATGGGAAACAAGGACAAACACTAAACTAATGTGCCACTGTGCCCAACTTTGTACTTTCATATTAAATATATAATTCTCATTGATGGAAAATTAACACTTTTAGAAACATAAAACCACTTTCAAACATGAAATAACAATTTTTTCAGGTCTCTAAGAAATAATTATTTCTTTTATCACCGAGAAATAATATAATAATCATTGACAACAGTGACAAATCATATTCATGCCATTGCAAAATATTCACAGAACAAGTTAGATGGCAATGTCTTTAAGATTCATCAATCAATCAATCCACAATAAGTAACCCGAAGTTTAGCTTGTGATATGTGAGGGCAAAGTTCACCCCGAAGTAAGCCCTATGGCATGTGAAGCACATACATACTCAGAGCAAAGGATCACAGTTCTTTTTCCTATGTCACCACCATTCGTATTTTCAAAAAGTTCTGCTAGAAATTAGCATTTCCTGAATACCGCTTTGATTTTTGGATGGTGCTACCTAGAAGCATCATCTGAGATATGAAACTAGGACCCTCCGATCAACAGCTAATTGCTCTGCCAAATGGGCTACCACACTCCTTAATTAAAGTATGTCTTTCAATAATTCTCTATTTATTTCAACTCTATAAATTTATCCTGTGTGCTATGTGACCCTCATTACTTAAGACGAAGGGCACTGACAGAAAGGAATGCGGGAAAGCATGGAGATGAAAGGTAAGTACTAAAGAACTTGGAAGCACAATTTTTTAGAATTTAAAAATATACTATGAATTAAAGAGTTCAAATTTATTTTCATGCATGGACATAAATATGCATTGAAATGTGTAAAAATTATAAAATATGGTCATCATTTTGTACTAATTGAATCTACAATTATATATGAAGCATAAAAAATTACACTGAAACATTAATATTTAGGTTATGTTAGAATATATCAAACCAGTTTCTGTATTTGTCTTCTGTTTTTAACCATCCTCATCCTCCAATTTAAATATATTCTCAAATCAAACAGTTTTGATTTGCATATGCATGCCAGAATCAGCAGTTTACACAAATACTAAATTAACTAAAAAATAGATAATTAGACTGAGTTATAATCCAGATGATGATGACAGCAAAAATTCTTTACGAAATATACTAAATTTTAGCAAACTGCTCAGAACAACAATTTTGTTCTATAACACTCTCAAGGACTCTTTACAAAATCTTAGTGTGTATGTTTCAGTTCACATTCACTTAATCAATATGCAGGTTAAAGGCACTATATACTGGATGATATTGTACGCAACTGCTAACTCATGAGTTTTGGCAGGTTAATTTCATCTTGGGGGGAAGTGAAAGTGACGGATGGGAAGGATTCGAGTTGTGAAACACACAACACTCTAATCATTAAAAATTAAGATCACCAGTTACACAGTTACCCACTAGAAAAACGTAAAGCAATTTATTTAAAGTGATTGCTTGCATAACAATTCCCTACTTCATTAATTCCAGCTAGACCTTCACATTCAAATCTTGTATAATTCTATTAGAAAAAAGTCCGAAGAGAGTGATCCTAAAAATGAAGCACAGAAAATTGGCATCCACAATAATGGATGGTAGAGTACTGTTAATGTCATAGAATTACAAAAAATATAGCCCCAATACATTGACTCTAAAAACATAGTACGAATTAAAATAGGGTTTTCTTGGTATGGCATCCCAGTCAATGTCGCTTATATATCTATCCAAGAATTCATAATAACATCATTAAATAATTGTACAAACACACAAGAAAATATTTCAAATATGAATTATGGAAGGGTATCACCAGTTAAGAAAGGATCAGGTTATTTGTAATTATGCATGTATACATATTTTATATGCCAGATGTATGAGGTTTCACTTTGTTACAAATAAAACTTAATACTGCAAACAATAGTCAGCTTCCTCTTCCTCAATGTCACAACATTTCCTTCAAGATATACTTTCTATTTTCTCTTCCAGAATATACCAGTAAACTTTATTTGGGCTAACAAGGACAGGAAATGATTGTTTATGGAGTTTTTCTATTAGCTATATCAAGTCCAAAAATGTGGGTAGGGTGTTAATTCAAATTAATAGAAAATTTAAAAACAAACAGAACATGTAACTAAAAAAATAAATTAATTTGCATACTGGAAGAGCCAGTTAATATCAATTCATAGATTGATTTACAGCCACTTAAGGCTAATATTTATTTTTCCATGAAATATTTCAATCTAATTTGCTAATATCAACAATGATTCAAATGGTGAGTTACCTCATTCTCATCTAACATATTTCATAAATGTAACTTGTTTTGTGTTTGCCATATTTATCAAAAGTGAAAACTATTGTTGTTATATTCACAAAAATAAATCTCAGAATATCCAGGGAACCTTAGAAGGACATCAATGAAGGCAATACTGTTTAATTCTCATTATATTTTTATCAAATATCCTAATTAGTGTCAATTTTTAATGAAAATTATCAAAAATCATCTCCGTTTTATAAATAGCAGATAACTTTGTTTAATCTTTATAAATCTTGATCAATTTTATCATAATATTCTCCAGAGATCAAGCCAATACCCAGTTAATTTGTTAATGAAAATAAAAAAATGTGGTGCAAACATGTTTAAATGCTCTTTCCTCTGAAGCTCCATTAAATTTGTAACAGTTGGCAAGACTAGAATGATCTAAAAAATTAATTGATGAGATTTTTAACACATTATTTAAAAAAATACTGAATAACATGGCAAACTCACAAGCAGATGAGAATCAATTCAACTGAAACACACAGAGGCCCCAAATAAATCACAGATTGCTTACCCAAAAATTATTTGCTGGCCTTAATAGGTACCACTGCACCATTTAGCAATTTAAGTAGGTGGGTGTCTCAATCAAATCTACCCTGAATGAATGTTTTATATCTATATAAAATTTTAAACTGATATATTTTCCATTTTTTTACTAGTACATAAAATAAGAGGTACCTCTTCTTGAAGAATAACAAATAACTATTCCAGTATATTTGGAAGCAAGAGAAATACTGTGAAAAAATTCAGTTATAACCTTAACATAAGCAAAACTAGGAGGTCAAGGATTATATACATATTTCAACAAAAACCTTACACATCCCAACATTATGGCTACAGAAAAGTTTGACTAATTTCAAATAATAAAAATATAAATCACAACAGCAGAAATAACATCATCCAGGACATTGAAGTTTTGTGCCCATACATATGAATATAACAAATGAATGTTAAAACAAAAACTTAAAAAAACCATAGTTATCTTTTCACTTAAGCTTTGAAAAGAGAGAATTAACACTATGAATAAAACTTAGCTGTAAAAATATTCTCCATAAAAATCATTGTCATCAATCCAAATACATGATATTTCACAGCAACATTTTTTCAATAAATGTGTACACAAATAATATCTGCAAAATTTAACAAATGACTGCATCACTTAGTTTGGTAAACAGGGGGGTGAAGTGAGTTCAGTGCTGATAAATTTCAGTATTTTATAAGTCATATGCTAGCAGAGCTGATAATTATACTGAATAAGACATAATTAAAAATTCAAATCTAGTCACAAAATATGTACTCATCATTGAAACAAAAATATATAGATTGGGAATTAATATGGCCATGCTATGGAAGCTACAAAATAAATTCAAAGTTAGGTCTAAAAATAAAAAAATACACTTACCACTCGGATGAAATTAATAGCTGAGTAAACACCTTGAACTAGATAAATAACTAAAAAAGCAAAAATATATAGGAATTTGAAAAAAAAACTTGTTTACACGTTTTCAATAACATTACAGCTACATATGACAAAATAAAATAATAGCAGTGTGCATAGCATAAGAAAGTAAATAAGAAACGAAAATTTAACAACTAAAAATGACACTGACAGTGACAGTATTTCCTGAAAAAATAAGTATGCGCTGAATCAAAACTTTAATGCTGGAAACAAGCATGGCAATCACAAATTCACCAGAAAAACACAATGCAGGCTGGAAAAATCTATGAAAGATGAAAGTTATAATGAATGTCAATAATAATCCACCACTATAACAGCCCTTGTTCAAGGGCATAATCAATTAATGGTGATATTTTAGGCATAATAATATTAAAAGAGTGAAAAATATGGCATTCCTCGCAATGGGATTTGACTTTTTCGGGGGTCTAGAAAAAATGATGCCACAAAAAAGTTCAGCAAGGGTAACATAATTAGATCATTCAAGTACCCATTGGCTTCATTCATTTCTGAAAAGGAACAATGAATTGTATAACATTCGAACAAGGAGACAATAACATGTCCATGATATAAAAAAGTGCCTCTTAAATAATATCCTCTAGAATGGTTTTTAACATTCTTTAAAGAGAGCTGTGGTAAATTAATAATAAATATGAGCATAATCTCAACCTTGATTGTGGTTTTATTAGCACTGAAGGACACATCATTGCACACAATTGGCCGAACAATCAAACAAATATTCACTGAGAAAAATTGATCAACATACTATATGTATTTTTAAAATAAATTCATGGGAAATATTATCTTTGGAAAATATTCATCATTGGTGTGGTTCTTTGACTATCATTATAATAATATTTAGGCTTTTTTGATATGAGTAAGATCAGTTGTAATATTTTATTCCCTCAGAAAAGAATCTTGGGACTGACACCCTGCTGGCACTTTCTGAATGTTTTTTTTTTTCATTCGCACTCTTTAATAAAAACTTATAGGTAAAGTCCAATTTGGACAGGATAAGATTACTAGCAATTATTTTTGAAGAGGCATCTTAACTTATACTCCTGAAATATATCTGCGAGAAAAGTCATTTTTGGCTGCTAATATACCAATTGAGATTCTGCTTCATAGCATATAATCAGTCATTATTAATTCAAAAAAATCTCTAAGTATTTCCCTATTTTAGATAAAAAATTAAAATATGATGATGGGAAGCAAACATCAATTATAACATCTACATTATATAAAACTACTGCAAAGCATGAACCACATAATGGATCCCTGTGAGATGGTGGTGGAAAGTTCCCTCGCCAATATATGATTCAAATCTCTCTGTATCATTATGGATTGGAGACAGGATTTAAATTAACCAACTACAATAGGAGCACATATCAGCATATTGCTCAATCTGTTAATGTACAAAAAGTATAGTTTAATCCCCATCTGATTACATATATCATATAGTATCAAACATATATGAATTGCAATAGAATTTGAGCCATATATATTCCCTTTTCATTCTTTATGCACAATAGACAAAGTAAGCAGACCCTAGACAAATTAGGTAGAAAGGTAAAACTTTTCAGGAGCATTCGTAATAAAAAATATTGAACTATATATGCAACCAATGTTTAAGTTAGTCTATCATTGGTGAGTGAGTTCATTTCTTGTATAAGTTAAATTTAAAAAATACAATGAAATGGAAAATACATAAGTAGAAGCTTTCTTATTCTATTGAATTGGAAACATAAAAAAATGGCCAAACAGGCTAGATAGAGGAAAGAAGAGGTGATGTATAGTAAAATATGTACCTAGCTTAGTTTCTGAGAACCCTGGATTCTGCATTTATTATACCTAAATACATTATAAGACTAAAGTAATCTTTTTTCAAGTTTATTTCTACTAATTAGTGTACTCGAGATGATAAAAGTTTTAAAAATCTTATTCACCACCTTGGTTTTTGTTTTTACATGTTATCAATATCAATTTTATGTTTCACATGGTTTTCTTCCTGAACCTTTGATATAAAAATTAGACAAATTGAAATATGTAGATGGAAATATTTTGAGCACTGAAGTTCCTTCAATTAACCAGATTATTATTCCTTAGCAATGTAATTTGTATGACTTAATAACACAGATTTGTCCTAATTAGAAATCACAACGGGAGATGTATTGTGATACATCAAATCAAATCACAATAATCAACCAGAAGGTCAGTTAGGTAGGTGAAGGTAAAGCTCACCCAGTACTAAGCCCAACTGCACATATGACGGCTATTTGTAAAGTAGACGAATCACCTTTCATGCTCCCACTGCCCCTCCTGAACGACCTACTTTTTAGTCCATAAAACTTCATTTGAATACATTGGTTGATTTGTCAGAAATATTATCCATTTAAAATTTATTTTGCCATACAGTATTTCTTCATGCATCTGAAGATAAGCAAGACATTTTTTTATTGCTGAGGGCCCTACCCCCTAAATATGACCCATTCAGGGGAAAAATAAAAAAAAATCAGACTTCTAAGCTTCAATTCCGTGGTTGATCCCAGATGGGTGCAAAATTTGAACTTTCTAGGTCAGCCAGAAGCTTCTCAAGGAGTCAGAATTAAAGAACTGTGTGTACAGAAGAAGGAATCAATTAATTGGTCGATAGTTACTTAATGATTTGAAAGAACAACCATACTATCAATTAAACTTCTTTGGCCAACTTTACTTCAATACATATTTTATCCAATATACAGATATTGCTGAAGAAATACTATAAAACCAATTGTCATCCCATTCTTTCTTAATAAAACCCAACATTTTAAAGTAATTTTTTAAAAAATTTCAAATTATTATTAGAGTAAATAATGACTTTGTACAACATGGGAATATTATAACTCCCATCATCGACACTTATTTTCACACATTCAAAGGTTACACAAATGCTTTCAATTGAATTTCACATCAGTAAAACACTTGAAGTAGAACAAATAGGTGATTTATTAAAGATAGACATGCCCATTTTGTGCCTATTTACTCGATCAACTTTTGCTAGAAGTGTTAAATTGTAATTTTTATTAAATTAAAAATTATCTTCACTGCTTATAATAGAAGCTAGATAAGTACCTATATAGGATTTCTGTATGGACCAAATTCTAAGTGATTTGAACATTGAAAAAATAGTTGTGTTCAAATTTTCAATTCCTGAATCTGATATCAGCATTTCAAATGACAAATTTGAATGCATCGGAAAATGCAACCGAATAACAATGTTTTATGAAACTATAAA
>LYUA01000874.1:566707-586033 GCA_002093875.1 Calopteryx splendens | reverse complement strand
GCAATTTTAGCATGAACTTAGGCAACTCTGCATGGCACTCAAAGGGTTAAGGACTTAACTGCAGTATAAATGTAATAGTGATCAATGAAACATTTAACATTGATAATAAATGACAATGAAAAAAATATATAAAGGTCATTCACTACATCTAAATTAGAAAGGAAAGAAAAGCTTATGAAGAAGATACTACCTACCTAAGTCAATCAAATAATAACTTGTTGCTATAATAAAATACTGTAAAATGCTTATAACATAATGAAAAAGTTTTTAATGATTCAATTAACATTTTAAAAAACTTCAGGCACAGAATTTCACATTACTGAGTTGCAATTCTTAATATATCTGTATATGTTCATTAGGTTCACAAATAACTAAATACATATCTACAGACACATGAATTTCTATAGCAGATCTTCAACATAGAGGTAATGGCAGCAATGCTTATGCAAATAGATGCAGCAATGAAGACCTCGTTCAGATTTCAAGAATAGAATATATACCTAAATGTTTGTGTATGCAAAGATTTAGTGGCTTATTCTACTTATTTCTATGGATATTTATACCTCACTGCTTGAAAACTTGGCTAGAAATGGATTTGAGATGTTAGCCAGCCAATAAGTCTAGTATAATTTCACCATGTGAAAAAATTGAGAAAAAAATATGAAATCCAAGACATTGTAAACAGTACTGAAATATGCACCAAAAAGATAACAATGATAAATAATTGGAAAATATACCTGGAAATAGAGAATTCCATCTATTGCAAAGTTGTACTTCAGAATTCAGACTAAGGAAATTACAAAAAACCACCAACATACACACATATGAGTGTTTTCAAGGATATGAAGGTGAAAGAGAATGGAAGTGAATGAAATACACTGAAAAGCTTAGAAAAAAAATCCATGTTTACTATTTTTAATGCCATCAAATAATCACATCAAAAACACTGCAACAAAACAAAAGAATATCTATAGTGATAAGCACAGACAATTCCTCTAATTAAGGCTTTATGAAAGGAAAATTATTTCCATACCTTCCTCTGGAGCACATTAATCTTGCGATCTTTGATGTCCATATGGTCTCGAAGCTCAGTCACCTCACCATTAAGCCTATTACGTTCTTGCTGAGCCTGCAGGGCTGCTTGTGTCTTTTTCTCTATGTGGCGGTTCTTTTCTTCAAGGCGCTGTCTAAGTTCCTCCACCTACACCATGGTGTAGAAATCATAGAAAGCAATGAAAAAGCAAACAAGTTAAAGAACAAGAATATGAATAATTTTAAAGGAGTAAGAGCATGGCCTGGGAAATTAAGACAAAAAAAAACATTCTGGCATCTTGGCAATTCTTATTTGACTCCACCACCAATAAGCATAAATTAGACAAATCCAACTTTTTCACTTCTATAAATCTTCTCCTCTTTTGTTCACCACTATCCTTAAATTTAACATATCTCACAAAAATGTTTCAATACCTCAATACTTCAGTAATTATTTTAACACACTAAAATATTCACAAATAAAAAGAGCAATACTAAATTGTGAATGGAAAATTATGGAAGAATTCACTTGTCAACATCTTGTTACTGAAAATAAATATTAGAGCATTGACGTAATGATTCATCATTTTTACAAAGGCCACTAAAAAGCTCTCACCCAAGATTTTACCATTAAACTTAAAGTTAACCTGATGGCCTGTACTGGTTTGCCAGTTTTTACAGTTAATATTAAAGTCATATACATGACATATATTAATAATAATGTTCATTTGCCAAATCAACATGATATTACACGTGAAGTACACATTATAAGGTATGTCAAGTATACATAAAAGAAAAAAATCATACAGAAAATTTAGAAAATCACATTAAAAAATTACATGAAGTTATTTTTAAAAATCGCAGAAAAGGCCATACAGTGAATCAGGACCAGTACTAAAGCAGATGATATGGGGCATCACATTTTGTCAGGTATAAATTCAGAAATACTATAGTTATTTCTTTCCTGCATAAACTTTTTTACTTCTTTAAATTTAGTTATATTTTTTGTTCCTTTGCATAAGGTTTGCAATTTATTATATAGAACTGGTCCCATTAACCTGGGCTCTTGGTTCTATTATAAAGGAAGTGAAGATTAGGCAGATTATGGGTTTGGCGGTTATGGTTAAGTTATAGTAAGTTACAAGGAATATATATAGATATATACTGAACACTTATGCTGGTGATTATATTAGTTGATTTACCTACTAAAGGTAGGTTATGAATGGTCTCTGAAATACTATCATATGTGTATACATTTCATGCAAACCTCTTCTTGGTTGCCCTACATGATTTCTCCCTTCAGTTCTTCACACTATCTACCTGCCTTTGTGGCATCTAAAAAGCCTACTTACTTCCTTTCATACCTAGCATTCTCCTTTCTATTAATGCCTTCAGCATCCCACATACTCCTCAATATTTCTCTATCTATGAAACTTTTCCATATCCTTGGACTATCCTTTCCAACATTTATCCTTGACCCTTTTGGTTTCTTGACTGTTTCTTGCATCTCTATACATTCTTCGCCCCATCTTCATGTTTATGTTCTTCCATTTTATTCTCCTT
The DNA here is from genome assembly GCA_002093875.1 of Calopteryx splendens. Lineage (NCBI taxonomy): Eukaryota > Metazoa > Arthropoda > Insecta > Odonata > Calopterygidae > Calopteryx > Calopteryx splendens. The sequence goes on along the minus strand of LYUA01000874.1, from coordinate 583,438 downwards.
CCCATCCTCCTAATTATGATGAAATTATGCTCTGAATCTACATCCCCACTAGAAACTGTATGACTTGATGATGCTGTTCCTAAATCTATGGCTAACACCATGATGTAATCTAATTGATATCCACCTATTTCTCCAAGCATTTCCCTTGTGTGCCTATGCCCGTGATGGTGTTTGTCATTTGTAAACTATTTCTCCTGCCAAACTTGACAGCTATCTTTCTATGGTCATTCCTTATTCCATCACACTCTCCAATCTCCCTTCCATTTCTCTTTTCACCTACCACTCCATTACAAACCCCCATCACAAAAGGTGTTTCCTTCCTGGAATTATCTTGATTATTCATTATAATTCATCATGCGAACTATCTTCTTCTTTCTCCCAGTGACTACTTGTTGGTAAAGGCACTTGGATTGCTACTAGAATGTTCAGGTCTGCTTTTATCTCTACCAATGAAGTTTTACCATGCACCTTCTATATGAACAATACTCTTCTCTCCAGTTTCTTATTGAGTACAACAGTTACTCCAAGTTGTCTCGGCAAAAGGTTTCTGAATGATTCTGTTAACATTTTTAAAAATTCAAGCAAATTACCCTGTAACTATAACTCCATTAACCCGTCCTATCTCCCCATCTCGCATCACACAAACCTAACGTATCTATACTACCTTTCTCCATATCTCCCTTCATGTTTTCTAACTTCCCTACTCTTAAAATTACCTTAACATTCCCAACACCTATTCCAACAGTTGGGCCTATATCACCTATAATATGCTGTCTTCCATTACCACTCTCATTTTGGTCATGGCTGAGGATTTGGTAGCCATTAGGCTCACATTCTCATCACCAGCCAAATTTAAGGAGCTCACAATGCCTTATATATGTAGTCTATTCCATGTCAAATGCAACAAAACCTGTCCTCTCATATTTTATTTTATATATTTATCGTACTCGTTTGACTGAAAACAATTAGCCAACTTTCAGGCTAGTATAGATATTAAAAGAATTTCTGGATATCTTTAATTTATTCACATAATATGAGATACTTCAGAGAGATGAATAAATTTTTATACAAAACTCATTGAACACTGAATAAAAAAATGACTCAAGGAGCCATTTCAATGACTAGTTGTTGCTATAAATACATAAAAATCAATTATTGATAACAATTACAATAAAATTAGATATTGGCACCTCAACATTTATAACTATAGTAAAAATCATGGATAACTACCCTGGAATTATAATCTAGAGCAGCAATTATTATCCTCATCATTAGTATATTGATTCCAGGATATAGACTATGTATATCTACATAGGTACTAGCAAAGAATTAACCGAAATACAAAACAAGATGCAATCAGTTAGGAATCCTTGCATTAATTGGCAATTACATCCTTGAAATGATACTGCATATCAACTAAAATTAACTAAGATTTATATTAACTAATTGGATTAATGTTAAGTTTCCTTACATCTGCCTGAAGCATGTTGTAGTGCTCCTCCTTTGCACACAGAGACTCCTTCAGGACAGCTATGTGACGCTGGTAATCTTGATGTTGCTCCTCCAAGGTCTTCATTTTGGCACTCATTGCCAAAATCTCCTGATCTCTTCGCTGTATTTCAGATCGGAACTCTTCCAACTTGGTGTAACATTTATTATTTTTGTGTTAATTTTCGGCAGATGTTTGAAAAAAGTTTTTAATTGAAGATTTTTTTTTCCAAGAAAGCACAGACGTTAAAATATGGGTTGAATAAAATACCATTTGGCAGAAAAGAACATAGGCGATTGATTATTTTGACAGATTTTTTTTGTTACAAAAACAAAAACAAGAAATTCTCAAATACGAGGGAGTGAAAATAAATGATGCCGTGTGAAATAGTTTTTAAAAGAAAGAAACAAAAGGTTTCAAATTAAAAAAAAATCCCAAATACAGTTTTATGTACATCGATTTTTTGGCAGAAAAGGATTTCCCATGCACAAGGACATTGAGACCCATTCATTCATGCACAATGTAAAAACAATATGGGGTGGAATTAAGGTTAAGCCGTTGAAATGAGGATGTAGAAGTTTTTCAAGTGCCCCCCCCCCCAGGGATATTTGTTTTAATAGAGGTGGTTGGAATTATTCAATAGTTTGAGGATGAAAAGTGTGTAGATGGTGAGTCCAATGGATTAAATTTTCACAACACCAGCAGGATGGAGCATGGAGAAAGAGAGAGAGAACATTAGATGAGGTGCAACTGATGTGTCAATGTGCTGTTGCTACCTTAACTTCAATTCAAAACTATAAGATTGCCCATTCAGCTTGTTTCTGAGATGAGCTCAATATTGATTCCTTCAATTAAACTGGGAATATTTCAATAGATATATTTATGAATATATACTTTCAGTAGAGTTTAAGACACAATCAAAATTTGAATATAATCGAAATTTATGAAACTTCCAAGAATGGCTTATTACAATTTTTTTGCATCGTAGTTAAAATTATCATTGCCACATCTATCAATTTATAACTTGTTAACTGTTGTAAAGAATATGCTGTAATTTGCATGTCTTGAACAGTGTTTTCAGTGAATGTAAACATTAATTGCAGGTCATGCATTTATCGAAAGGAAAACACAGAGAGAAACTTAGTCAGTACTTAATTCCACTGCTGATGCCATTGGCCATTTCATTTTTCAAAGTTATCTCAGAATGTATTCTATTTCTATTTTGTTTCACTATCAAGGCTTCAAACCTCTTTTATACATTTATAACTAGTATTAGTTACGTGATAACACCACAACTTTGTTCCCAGGAGAATAGCAGCATATTCAAAGAATTTGGATAGCAGGATAAATTTCATCTTTTTATGAGTAGAATTTTAAATATTCACATATTGCATAGTTTTAGCAAATATAGCCAAACATTTTGATTTATACATTTTCTATGTAACTTACTTTTTCGTAAGAACTTATCCATTCAAGGAGATCAAATTTTAATGGATTTTTTAAAATAATTCCATTATAGTACGGACTAGGTTTCATTTTATTTGTATGAATAAAATTATCTAAACTAAAACCAAATATTATCCCATGTCCACAAATGCATAAAATGGTTGGGGGTGAGCTATATTTCTCTAATCAGTATCATGCAGGAAGAAAACATATAATTATAAGTGACTGAAGTCAGCTCCATGCCTGAATCCCACACATACACTCATACACACTCAAGCTTTAGGAGATAAGATTTTTTTTTTATAAATTTGTAGCAGATTCTACTATTTGCTAAAGCAGACCATGCACTGAATCTTGTGATATGTAATCAATATGAAGCACTAAAAAAAGGCGTAAGATAGAAACTGAGGATGGAGAAAATGTAGGTGAGAATAAATAAAACTGTGCTGTTTTATGAAATCTGCATTGCGTCTTGGCTGTTATGGACAACACTAGACAAGAATTGATGTTCATAATTATTTCATGTCAGTGGAGAGAGATGGTGAATGCATTTGCAAAAGATAAACGTGAAAGACAGAGAGGCATGTAAACACACAGAACTACATGGGAGTAATGAAGGATCCTCCAGAGATTTCCAAAACACGAACAAATTAGAAGAAGCACCCCCTGAATTATCTCACATGGGCCATTTTGTTGGGTTATTAAATGAACTTGGACCAGCATAAAAAGGAGATGGCATACACCTAGAATTGTTGCAAATGAAATACCCACTACATGTTTTTAGAATAAATGGTAATGATTCTTCACCTGGATTCACCATGATACTGCAGTAGTAATTGGGGTTTTAAGGTGCTAAGACAATTGAGGCCATTTCACACCATAGAAATATTCCATCACCTAATAATGTATCCTTCATGCCTTTGGTGGGACTCTTAGAGTTATTCGGCAATACCACTGGTTTGGATACAACACAACAATTATTCCACTAATGGACAATACATAACTATATATTTTGTTGCTTATGGCTGGGGTTTTTATTTTTACCATTTGAGCATAAAAAATGTATACACTTGGAAACCTCTGGAATGATGCAGCCAAGCAAATTAACATACGACAATGAAATAAGTGATCCATAACAAAAAAAATTGGTATAGACCTGCCTTTTTGTACAAGGTGCATGTGAGGTGTAAATATTGCAACAGAAGACATGTAATGGGCTCTCCTTTGGTTTTCTACTATTAGGCTTTCTAGATGTGCCATTCCTTACAATTTAAGGACAGATTTCTTTCATGCTAACTGCTCTTTCTCCACTCTTCAATGCAGACACCTCCCATTCATGTTATGCTTTAGATTATGTAGACTGATCAACACTCATCAATGGCATATTCTTCCATTTAGGTTTCATTGTTGATAATTTACAGACCATTTTAATCTTTTTTTTAAGTTCTTCAACCCTTAGCATGTTTGACCCTTTCAAGATGCTATAACTTAAAGAAAGTTTAGGGAAATTAAAATAATGGAGAGCAATCCATGTGATGATTTAAACCCAAACAAAAATTATTATTATTTGGTTATTATGTCACTCTGTGTTATGAGTGTCATTTAAATCAGAATAGTACCATATTAATTTACACATTCTCAAATTTGGTAACTATATAGCAGTAAACTAAATGGAATCATAAGTCGTAAAACATATCATGAAATTCAAAATATATAGGAACACTTAAAAAAAATGAATATCTACTAAGATCCATGGGGAATTAAAAAAAAGCTATAGATATTGACAATCAATCAGGGGACTCACTAAAAATCTAAGTTGCAATACGGGCAAGATGGAACATTAAGAAAATATACAAGTAGTTATTAGAGACAAGTGATGACATTTGCTCAGTGAAATGGCTCAACTGCCAAGGGTTGAATTCCCTCTGCCCACCCAAAACATAACATTCACTGCTCCAGATAGGAACTTACGTGGCGCATTAAGTTCGACCTGTTTCTAGGCAAGGAGCCCGCAGCAGCCGTCAGGGCAGCCCTTGAGGAGGCGGGGGGCCCAGCGAGGAGGATGGGGAGGAGGGAGGTGGGACTGACACCCATCCCATCCCCAAAAACACCCCCAAACAATCCATCATCGTCATCATACTCTGGGTCATCTAAGCCCAGGTCATCCATGACAGCAGAATAGCAATCATCCTGGCCCATTTCGCACATACTGAAAGCCCTCCTCCCCCTCCGACCCTTGACCCCCCGCCTCTTCCCCCAGGACCCCTCTCGAATTGCATCTAGCTCCCTCTCCAAGAGATCCACCTCCTTCTCCAGCGTGGCGATGCGAGCGTCTTTGGTTTCCAGGATGGCTGTTAAGGTGCTGTTGGAGGGGATTGGGGAGCAGACACCGCCTGATGCTGTGCCCATACCCCCCTGAGCATGGTAAGCTTTCTCTAACTGCACCTGCAGGGTTCTAAGGGTCTCATTGGTGGCCTTTAACTCCTGCATCACAGAAGGGGGTAACCAGAATGTTTGCACAACAGGAAATTAGGGGATTGTGGACAAGAAGAAGTCTTGCTTTGGTGGGGTGATTTCTCCTTCTTGACAGAGCCGATAGTTCTTTTTTTAAATAATTTCTGTTAAAATAATAGTGAATACTATGATGACATGGAACCGTCAAGTGAAATAAATGCTCTCCTAGGATCCTCTACTGTTATGGGGGCACAAGGAAATGAATAAGTATTGCAGATTGGCAAAGCAATGGTGAATTAAAAATGGATGAAGTGGAATGAACTCCTTAGCAAATGGAAGACTAAATACAAATGCAAAGTGGCATGATTTAGAATGATCCTTCCACATTGATTCATAAAATTAAGATAATTAATAGCTCTGTTAAGAAGTAATAGTTTTGGAAGCTATAGCACTAATAACACTAAAATTAAAATTCATATTAAATCAAGGACATTGTGAAATTATTCAAAAAAATAACTGTCAGATGTCTATGAAAATCACCCAATGTACCCACTTAAATACTTTAACTAACATCCACACAATATTACTTTTATAATGTATATAAATATCATTTTATACTCTACTAAGCTCACAAAACTTTCTATAAAGCTTTCAATTATTATCATGTAGATGATTAGCTCTATAATGCAATACTAAAATTATCATCCTGTGTACAACAGCATTTGAGTAAAAAATCTTAGGACCATTCACACACAATCACACAACTAAAGAAAAAGATTTAGGTGCAAATTTACTGACCCCTATGAATGAATTAAAGAAACTGACTTCTAATAAAATATTGTTTTATAAAAAACATCCGAGCACAGATAATAAGCAGGCAAAAACAGATGGTCAAAAGCTAAATATTAGAGAATTTTACTCATTTAACCAAACTGCCAATTAAAATAAATTTAAATGCAAAAGGTTAATTTTATTAACAGTCACAAAATCCACGCAAACACACAAACTCACATATTATTCAGCAAAAACAGAAGAGAAACCATTCACTATTCTTGTCTAGCGTGGTACACAATATATATTTAAGGAAGATTTTAAATAAAGCAAGTTGTATACTGACTTAAAAGTACAATATGACATACCTACTCTTCACCCAATATTAGCAGTTGTGATAATTAATTGCATAATATATTTTCATCTATATTTATGGGAGTGTCAGCTGCATTAAAAATTACTAAAATGCTTAACAAAATTTACAGTACTACACCAAGTAAGGCACTATAATACAAGTAAATTCTATAAAATGGGATCACTTTACTCAAAAAACCAGGAGAAGAAAACAAACCTTAATGTTAATACTTCTAGTTTTTCTGTCACACACACCTATCTGAGCAAGTACTTCATTCTCAAGGGCACAGGTATTGGAGCAGCATCAAAAAAAACTATACGCCTTGAATAAAATATTTAAAACTTAATATTCACATGAAAAAACGGGTATCATTCAGAGATGTAATATAAAAATAGTCGTAAATCATTAAATTTTCTTATTTAGTTATGTTAAAGGATGTCAAACAGCTAAAGAAATTATAATTGCAATCACATATTTGAAAAATATGATCATAACGGAAATATGCCACTTTGCTTTCTGACTAATATCTAAAAGATGTAACAATATTTACGTAGAGGATCCAGTAACAAAGTGTGTATTCCCCTACTAAATTAGTATCTAAATTCTATGACATTAAAACTCTTAATGAAGCCAAAAATTGTTTTTTTTAGTCTGTAAATTCTGCTGCCCTTTCACATATTACTTCTACCACTGAATGGGCAGTCACTAAGTAATCAAAGTGATATGGTAATAAAGATGAGATGAATGAATGATATGCTAATTTTAGAGGTTGGTAAGATGTGGCATATGCACACAGTATAATCAAAGCCAAAGACATCATAAGATATGTGCAAAGAGGGTTTCAGGGAAAATAATTGAAGCCATGAGAAATAAAACATTAAAAATTAGTAATGATAGATGAAAATGTGCTTTTTCTATTTACAAGGCAGAAAACAAAAGCAAAATAATCACACATGAAAAATAGCTTCCAAGCAGAAATGGCAAAATGAAAGAAAGAAATGTTGAACATTTGGTTTACTGGAGGAGCCACCACAAATGATAATTATTTGATCAAACCTTTTTTTCCCTGCTATTTAAAAAAAATAAATAAATAAAATATAAATTGTCACAACACATGGCAATGCATCCTTTTGGCAGGCCACCAATCCCAGGCTTTAGTATCTAAAATCATTCACTGAAGTGAAGTGCAACAATTTTTACACAAAAATATATGCTCATCCAAATTTAAAGATCTGTCAAACCAATTGTGCTGACTCATTTACACATTTAACAAGGCTGCAGAAACAACACTTGTGATAAAGACTAATAAAACACATACACACACAAACACACGCTCACACACATTTAATTAGATAATAACATACAGGAATTACACCATACGTGTCATATCCTATTGACATTTAGTGTTAAAATGATTTTTTACTAATTTGCCGTGGAGTACTCAAGATAAATGCTTATTTAATGTTAATGGCATCCACTAGACATAAAAGAAGAGGGGCATGAGTGAACTTGGGAATAATATATAAATATATAACCATTTAGAAGTGTTAAAAAAAAATCATTATCCACCTGTTTCTGAGCCAGTGCTTGCATCTGCTGAAACATTTGTCTCTCCTCTTCTTTACCTGAAAAAAGAATTTTACAAAATGCAACAAGGAACAATGGAAGCAAGTTGATAACATATCCAACGAGACATCTACTGGAGTTACTACACATTACTGATTGAATGGATAAGAGAAAAATAAGAGATGGAAGAAGGAAGGACCTCTATGATGCCTAACCTATCATAAATGAAAATGTACCTACAGCCTAAAAACGCAAAGCTATGGCGTGGTTTCAACTAATAAACTCTATTCAAGTCCAGGCAAGAGACATCCAGGTCAAATATCAGCTGCAAATTTGAGATCTTTGTTCATGAATTTCTTTCAAAAACAGGTTTAAATATGGAAAGCCTACAACGTTTAGGGAACTATAGATCCACAGAGAGATTATTTAAGGAAAGAGGAATTGTATTTATTTCTAGTCACTACACAAGGCTCTATTCAAGTGCTGTGGACACATCCAAGAAAAAGTTGTGCATGTGAATACTTTTGAATACAATCCAGTGATGATCTTTTTAAATTGCATAACGTAGCTACCATAAAAATGTGGCACATATCAAAGAATTGTCCAGAAAACAAATTAGGTAAATCAACACTTTCATTTAACCTCTCAAGTGTGACTTTAATTAGAAGTATTTCATTCCTCCAGCAAGTGCAACAGTGTCTGGGTAACTCCATGCCTCAAATGAGGGTGATGCACCATTTGCATTCAGCTTTTCTATAAGAATACCCATGCTGAAAATTATGCACGTGGAGAGATTAAAATGCCTTGAATAAAAGCATGCAATATAATCATGGAATTCACCCAATGCAAACGGTTCATTGCACATACTGGAAGGGTAAATACCAATAGAGAATTCGACTACATGATAGATGTTTAACTCTTTTGCTGCCAGCCCCTTGAGGTAGACTGCAAAAACTACCAAGAACATGCCATGAAGTTAGGAAAGAAATATTGTTTTCACATTAATTTAAGTACTTATAGTATATATATATAGTATAAGTAAGTATATATATATAGTATATCAATTAATTATGTTCATATTTATGTCAATTTTGACGATATTTTTGAGATTCTCAATTGCTTATTATTCCTTTTTTTTATACTTTATTGACTATTTTAACATTTAGGTGCATTACTCCAAGTAAGCATAGTGGGACGATAGAACAGCCCGCTGGCAGGAAAAGGGTTAAGCAACTAGGTAAGTATCTCTATAGTGATTCTATATCAAACGAATCTATAATTCACACTGCTATAACCTAAAATATGCACTATTTTTCCAGATAAAAACATTGTGGGACACCTTGGAACAATAATGCACATGCTCCCTAAGTTTTAAAAGCACAAAATATGTGATTAAAACTGAAACTGTGAAGAGAAGGAAGAGTATGTTTTAGTAAAATACTGTATCAAAAAGGATTTCATCTCGTTTGCAAAATGACTATCTACCTCAAAATAATTAAAGAATAACCTCTAGTCATCAATTCACAACATAGTCTAAATTAAGCACTTTATGAGCAAAACACCTCCTCATTTCCAACACAAGATAAACTCAATATATATAATTCATTTTATAGCCAATATATATTCTACTGCATAATTTATAATATAATAATAGTAATACAAGATGAAACTTTTAATATTTAACTATGCATCAGTTTCACAAAGCACTACCAATTTACAAACCACTTGGTCTATAACATCTCACAAGAAAACAGTTCCAATTAAAAAAATCTTAACATAGGAAGAGGCTCTTGATGCATTTGTGAGAAATCTCATAATAAACTTATAATCAAAATTTCAATACCATTGTGACAAATTTTGTTAAAAATCATATCAATTTATCTTTATATGTATCTTTATCATAAGATTTATTTTGTCATCACTAATCAAACACTTTCAAGTAACTGGGAAGAAAAAATAAATATGACCGATTATGTTAATAGAGAAACAGCATTTTGTAATTGCATATTCATATGTTGCAGTGCGACAAAACATAGGTTGTGCAAATAAACATTTTATAGCAGAATTGCTCCTATAATGATGCTGCAGTTAACTCTCCTATAATGATGTTGCAGTTCTATCAGTTAACATCAGAAAAATATCTTATATCACGTATGTTGTTTTCTATGTAGGTAGTTTATTGAGAAAATATAAAATATTTTCACGATTACTTTCATCGGCAGTTATTTGGATGTTTTATGCCTAGCAGAAGCAAGCAAGTATAGCTTAATAAGAGTTCCGCGGGTATCAAATTATCAGCTTTGAGAAGGTTTTCAGGTTCAGGTACTAGCCATCTAAATAGCTAAAATTATGGTACATATACATTTTATTAATTCATATTAATAATATTTCATCACCAAATAATATGCATAGATATGCAGGGCATACAAAGGGCATGCAGGGCATAGGGAAAGGCAAGTCATGTTTCTGCTATCAATATACATCCTCTAGTACATAAAATTGTAATTGCTGATATAAAATATGCGTACTACGTTTAAAAAAAATATTTTCTGATTTCACTGAAGCAATTTTTAAAGGTATTGCCCATGACTGTTTTTTATTTACTCATTAAATAAAAATTAGTTTTAACAAAGAATTAATATTCATGCTAGTTAGGTACCTGCCTAAGAAGTTACTTACATGGCCCAAATGTTTTACAACATTTATTACTAGGTTAGGATATGAATTAGGTAGATATAATGAATACAGTAAAAAAATTGAAATCAACACTAGGTCATTTAACTTTAAATTAGGATTTTAACATATGACTACATAAATTAGGTTTTGTTATTAGAGAGATGATCTTTATAATAGGCAATAAAATTAATTGCATGTGCCACCCTTTCCACAGACTTAGAACAGTGTTCAACATCACAAATAAATGTCTCTCTTAAAACCTGGATTATGCAGTTTGGGGGTTTCCCAGCAATGGTTTCGATAGATGCCATAATTCTTTAAGGGCTCATTGGTGAGGGAGGGTTGGTTCAAGATGTATTGATGAAGTGATGAAATATGAACCTAAGAAGAGATTTGCTGAAAGGAGAGGTGAGTTGATGGCTTTAACATATCAACACCAATAAGATTTTTTGAATAATAAGAAAGGGCCTGTGGGTCTTTATTTACGTTTTCCTCCCATAGGAACCTATTCACAAGATAAATGGGTACTGCAATACAAAATTTTTTCCTCCTTATTTATACTTATCCTACTAGGATATTTTTTCATGAAGGATGAAGACCAAATATAGGTATACAGTATAGGTTATACAGGTATATTACTGTATATAACAAGAATCTCTGTGCCTATATAAATTGTTATATTTAAAATCATAACATACGTGTTAAATCTCAAACTACATAATACGTATGTATCATACCATGGCTACAGGTGTTCCACAGTATCTTTGTAGATTATATTCTCCCCTATTATGTGTAAACAAGGAAAACTTCTCATAGATGCAAATCAAGTCATTTTAATAAAATGAACTAAGTGAACATGTATTTCTATGAATACTTCTGAACAATAGTAGTACATATTTTTAATCTTACTCAATACTCATCAAGAAACAAAAGGATAATGAGGGTCCGAGAATATATTTTTAATCTATTAAAAATCAGAATAGGAATATTAGATTGTAATAAACATATCCAATTATTTTTTTACTTGAAGAAGATAGAAGGTTCAAAGCAATGAACAATTTTTGAGTTTTCCGAAACATCATGGGGAAACAAAGTGGCCCCTACTCTTAGAAAACAGATGTCTAAAAGGCAAATAAAAAACAAGTTAAACCTTTCTCTAAATCATTTTCTTTGTTCTTCTTTTCTATAATATAGACAAAAAATATATTTTCTGACAGTGGAGGATAAGAAAATGAAGGGAATTCCATGATGATCTATCTATTATGGCTAATGGAAGGGTAATCTCAATTTCTTACTGAATCAAATTTGTACAAAACAATTTCTGATCCGTAGTTCACATGAAATATCCCCGACTAGGAAACTGCTTACTTTGCACTTAAATAATTATGCATGAAGTTAGAATGAAGTGAACTACTTACCCCTTTAAATTCCATTTGATCAAAACAATGCCTTTCATTCCATTTATGATCAATGGTAAATACATGACTTTTTATACTAATATTTTTCACTTTTGAAAAACTTAGGTACCTATAGTTAAAACCATAAATATAATTTTTTTGCCAATCTTTTCTACATAAGGAAAAATGAAAGAAAGTATTATTAGAAATATATTTTAAAAAATCTAATGCTATAGGCTGTACAGCAAATTAAACTCATCTACAAAGAATCCAACACATGATGGCGAGACCCCTTCCAAATGCAGAATCTGAACCGTTTAACTATAGGTTCTCTAGAGACAACATTTTTCACTGAGCAAACTGGGTTAATGAATTACATTAATAAAAATCAAATAATAATTCAATTACCTTTTTCATATATGTGCAAAAAATTGGGTTTACAGTTCCTCATAAAATGGACAGGGATTTTTTGCAAAATCCACAAAATATAGATTATAATAAAAAGGATAATTGCGACATAATGCACAAATACTTTGCCTTAGGCAGTTAAAAGTCAAGATTTCTGCTAAAGTATTAAAAAATTTAACAATTATGAATGACAATATCTCAAAAATGTGTTTCAGCAGGAAAAGTCTATTAAAAATATTCTTTTCGTGATAAAATTTATACCTGCAGGTACTATATGCATGTTTTCATTTATCAAACTGTCAATACAAAAACAACAAGAGTTTGGATAGAATATTCACCAAATAAATACCTCAGAACTTTGTATCTCAAAACAAAGCGTTCCACTGGTGTGCTAACATCACCAAAACATTATGTGAATTCAAGGGTAATGAGCTAAAATTTTTGGCAAGAAAATATTTTTAAAAATTATCAAGGAGGTTATTATTTACCACTGAAGGCACAGAACAAACTTTCAATACCTAATTAAAAACTTTCAATACCTAATTATGGAAATCAAACACATGAATCTGTTTCAGGAAATATTTTTCATCATTTTTCCAGATTAACACTGAATAATTTAAAACGCACATGTGAAATCAATGAGAGGACATGAAGACCAAAAATTCAATGACACAGCAATTGGTGCTAATATCATTGCAAGGTTTTTATTGTTTACTCACCAACACCTTTATTTTGTAGCATCTCCAACAGCTTTTTGATGCTTTCATCTCGAGCCTGAAGGGTCTGTTTCTGAGTATCTATCCTCAACTCCAATTCCTGTAAAACATTAAACATAAAACATTTAGTTTTGGCTTATATTGGTAAAGTCTCGCCTACTAAAAACATTTATAAAACGCACAAGCAAGTATTGGAATTTTAATTTAATAATAATCCAATTTGAAGCATTTAATTAGATCCTTTCCTAGTTATTTATGAAATATTCTAAAGTAAGGTAGGTACATAAAATAATGAATTTTATATTAGATTTTTCAATTTTCCAAAAAGCTTATTTTTATTTATTCGTCAAATATTGAATACAACTTGGCAATTGTAGGCACCACAGTGAAATGTACACAAAAGTTCCTACTTCTTATAAGGCATCATACACGGCAAACCATTTTCTTTTGCTTTGCCACCAGGCTAGTTATAAGACTCAGGTTCCACTTCAAACTGGTTGCAATTTTTAATGTGCAGGGCTTCACTTAACATCTTTTAATAGCTAAATACTATCACAGTACATCATTTGGATCAAGCGAAGTCATTTATGTCCACTGCCCATTCATGTCCCAATCTTCCAATTCCATTAACGCTCATTTCCATCACTGGCTCTAGCTACTCTCTGGTAATATCCACAATGACTTATACACAATATACTTACTATTTGCTAGAATAAGCGAAAATTTTTTGCACCTTACATCACCTCACTTTTTCGACAAAATTTCTGTGAAGTGGAACATATTCGATCCTTTGTTGAAAAACACCTAAAAATTGTAATGGATATGAGCACTCCAACATTTCTAACTTCCGTCATCGGAAGAAACCCTGCTCGAGACTGCGCTTATATCTGGATCGCATTCTAAGCTATGTATTTAATAGTCCATTAAATCACACACTTGCTCACATTCAAATCCAGATCGAAACCTTTCCAAACAGTTCGCTCGCGATTTCGAATTCATTGCGACCGTTTTAAAATTTAGAAACTTGAGATTTAAAAGAAACTTTTAATTAAAACTGTAGGAAAATAGATCACTTGAGAATTTATTATTCGTTAACAAAACTTTTATAACTCGTTAACAAAAAGATCTGGTAATTGTATTTTGGGTTAATAAAACGTATATAGGTACAAAAAAGACCAATCTGAATTTTTTAATTCGAAACAATTTTTTTACATTAAGTAGACATTCATTCATGGATAACACCTGGTAGTATCGGAATTTTTTCTTTATCTCCGCTTCCAAAACTCCTTGAAGAACTCTTCAAAACATAGAAACAGAGGTTCAAAAACCAAAGAGGACATTACAAGGGGCCTATTTATACTCTGGGAAAAGTGGAAGATTAACTTCTCGATTTTGTCGCACGAACATTAAAAGGAATGGATGGTGAATGTGCTTCACAAATTTAGTTCGGAAATTTTAAATCCCATTCTTGGACAATAAGAACAGAAGACGGACCTCTGAATGCCAAGAGCAGCGCCGTTTTTTATGCCCAGTAGCAAACTCTTTTCTAGCTAGGTGACTTCTCTTACTAGGTGAAATCCGAAGGTGGAAAAAAATGGTAGAGAAAATATTGAGAGGTAGTGGGATGTTACAGGTCTTAATGAAAAGGAGAATTTTAGAAATCGAGGGAGAGGAATAAAGGGAATATGCTTTTTGGACGGCTTTGTGGCAGGTAGAAGGTACGACGAAGTGAAGAAAAAAATGTAGCGTAAATAAGAGGAAGTCCACGCAATACGTAGAACATAATTGATGTTAGGTGCCTTTCGTAGGAAAATTACCTTTGCATGATTGAATAACAGACTTAAATATTCAATACGATGCATTAACAACTTCCAGGTCTGAGTATGAAAAAAAATGATAATTCATTAACAGAAAAGGTCCGGGGCAGAATATTGTGAAAGACTTAGTGAGGACGTTAAAAATCCAACACAAAACAACAAGTTTTGGCTTTCGGTGAAAGTTCCGTAAAATGTTTTGCCGCGTAGGGAGTGGTTAACACAAAATAACTTGGAGTTCTTAAATGAAAATCGAAATCTTTCGGTAATCGTGGTCACTCACCAATCAAGCATTTAATCACTCACAGTTCCTTCCACATCCTCTTAATCGTCTGAGAACAGGGCAGGGTTGATGAATGGCTAATCGGAACTAATATGAACTTGCCGGCAACTTTTTAATACTTCAAGTGTGACTACGTAGATTTGATTAAAAGTGATAGAGATAAAATCCCCGTTGCTATATGAAATTACACCAGTTTTCCGTCCTGGGGATGCATAAGATGGGAAACATGCAATTTAATTCTTTGATAAGACTATCCCGTCATACAACGGCAAACTTTTATTTTCTCATATTTGGCAGCGATGCATCGAGTCTCAAGCAAGCTCCCGGGAGGAACATTTATAATCTCGGGAATACTGTCTTATCCAGCCAGTTTGTCCTCGGCCACAGCCACATACTATCCGGGCATCTGGGGATTTCAGTACTTGGGTTATGCCGCCTCGTGTTCCCATTCAGCATCATTTTAAACTTCTGACAACACGAAGTACTCCCAGAAGCTTAAAATGCGAACCAGTGACCCCGAAAACTTCAAATGAAGCACACACGGAACACAGGGATTCAAAGACCGAGCCATCCACGACAGAGCTACCCACCCAAGGACTTGAAAGGAGAGTGGAAGCAAGCCACCTTCTGCTACGAAATGGGGCTCTCGTCAATCCAGTGGCTAAGTTCGAAAGGCGCTACACCACAAAAGTGAATATCCAGAGAGGGGAGGGAGGGGAGTTGCTAGGAACATATCACATATATCTACGTAAGAAAAAAATCGGCCCTATCATTCCATTCTATTCTGAAGTTTTCCATAGAAATGTTTTATAAAGATATCTCGTAAGGAATGAGAGATCGTGATCTCCAGTTTCTAACGAATATAATAATTAAGTACGTTAAGTGAAATGTAAATAATTATGAGCTCCATCTCAGCTGGATGAGTCCCAGGCCTTACATAATAATGTAATGCGGTGTTTACTTCCCTAAAGCAAAATTAGGACCATTAGACCATATTTTTTTGTTTCGGACAAGTGCACAACATCCATTTTCGAGGTGGGATTCAAGCACGCATCCCTTGGATTAGAGGGTGAACATTAATCATATGAAAGGAATAGGAGTATAGGAAGGTCACCTGGTGATCGATCACTTCTGGTCGCGTGGGAAGACGGGAGGGGTCACCCGAAAGTTGCGTGATATTTAGTTGTTTATAAAGGAAAAGTGTGATTTATTCGCGATCTAAAATTGCTCATTAACGTGCCCCACACCTTACCTCACAACACTTCCGTTTGAAAACAGGACCACGAGACTGATCTGTAAAATATAATATGACACGCGTAGAGAGGAGAGGGAGCTTTAGTCAGGAGGGGTCACATT
>LYUA01000874.1:553500-563890 GCA_002093875.1 Calopteryx splendens | reverse complement strand
GGGACCTGCCAATAGGCAGAATACAAGATGATGAAGATGGATTGATCTGTTGGGACTGCTTGAGAATTTGAGAGAGATCCAGGGGATCATCGTTCTCGTATTTGCAAATCTGTGGTTACGGCTTAGTTCAAGTGCATTGCAGTGAGTTTTTATAAGCATGAGTTTTTACTCCCCAGGACCGAGGCCGTAACTGTATTTTTTAAGGATGTCACTTTTTCTTTAGTCGGATTTGCACTAAGGTTAACAATTGGGAGTATATTTTCTTCGAATTATGGCCTATTTTCTGCAATCTTGAAAGCCGTTTACCAACACGTACACGAAATTTTAGTCTTTACACGCGTAAAAGTTTACCCCTTTGAACACTTCAGCTCATTTCCAACTATATTACGATTTTTCGAGATAACAATTATCACATTTGTGGGTTTAATGATAAAATAAGCTTAGGTAAAAGACCACTGGGTCATAATTATAAATAATATTTGTTACAATAATTCATGTCATAAAATCTTCCTCATGACCTCTTTTCCAACTTCTTAAAATTTGTGCGTAAATTTTTGTGCTAAAAAACTCGCACATTTCCCAATTAAACATCTTTTACTAATAAATTGATATACTTTGTATTATGTACTTACTTATTGTGTCTATTTATTATAATAACTAATTTTTCATTATTATTTACCTATTGCACATGAGATTGGGTACACATTCAAGCACGTGCTCACAGAACGGGTAGTAGCCTCAATGGGTTCCATAAAGAACAACGTATTTGCGTCACTGCTACGTTGTTTTTCATACGTGTTAACTATTGCTTACTCTATAAAATTAGAGAAAATATATTTCTGAAAAAGTGAAGCATACATCTGAACCCCCCCTTCAGGCACTACAAGCACCAACGTGCAACACTAATGCTTTCAAGCAGTATTGACCGAGCATAGTTTTCGTCTGCACAAATCATACGCTCTCATTTATAAATCTCATCAAACTCATTTGATTATATGGTTCACGCCTTGATGCTGACAAGCTAACTTGTAAGTTCAGTCAGATGCATTGCAAATACACATTATTAAATTAGTATAAATTGAAATTTTTAGGGAAATAATTTGATGGAATTATTTTATTTTTTTACCAAATATGAGATAACTTTCTAATTGCATCTACTAGTCAAATTTCGTTCACTTAAAGGCGAGAAATGAAGGTAATGACGTCACTACAGGCATCGCTGGAATAAATAGATTAATTTCTCCTTGTATCCGACCCATGTCAATCCCTAGAACTAGGAGATCGCCAGTGCATAAAGGGAATTTTGCTAACAGCAAATATTTTCCCAGAAGAGAGTATTCTCCAAAAAGAACTTTTAGCAATCTATTTAAGAGAAATATTTCGATGTTATCATAAGCAGAGATACAATCATGGAAAAGTAGTATCTTAATATTTTCGACGAATTCGTTATAAGAATGAAAAGCACCTGTTCCCACTGGAATCAACCTAAGGTTTGGCCAAATTGGGCTGAGTTAATGATAGTCACGAACATCCTCGAGGAAGATTTTTAAAAGATTAAGAAAACACAGTCTAAATTATATTGAGACCACTTAACATTCATTTTAAATGTTCAACATTTCGAAAACCAGAGCATTAATTCAACAAGCCAATTATGCGATTAAGCATTGAAGTTCATTTTCGACTCAATAGGGTTACCGTATGTCACTTCAAAGTTTTACTCAAATTAGTTTTAACTACGTAGAGATTCCATTACTCTCTCGGAAAAAACGTAAATGAAACGTAATTAAAGTTTCAAGTTCCAATGAAACAACGAAATAATCACGAATAAAGTTACAGTTACTGATCTCTACTCCAATGACTGATATCTACAACAGAATCTCTAGTGATTGACAAAGTTACAAAATAGTAGGGACACGGTAGCTACAAATGTTAAAAAAAATAAACCTTGTGTAATTCTTTAGTAGCTTTACGCAACAAATCACGGTCGACTCCGACGGATTGTCGCAGTCATGAGACACTTAACGCTACTGAAGGGCAATCTTATTAGCCGGATGTGAATGAGGTTTTTTTTGTGAGGAGTGAGTTTTCAGTTAAAGAATTTTTTTTAAGAAAAGCTGAATATGGCATCAGGGAGACTAATGTTCGAACTGTTTGTTTCCCAAAGAGTAAACAAGGTAAATATTATACCGAATATTTCATCAAGAAAAGAATGTCTCAATAAAATAATTTCACTTTCAATTAAACTCTAAGGCTCACTCATGAGATGTTTAAGCATGCCCTTCAGAGACATTAGGCGTCAAATGATAACGATAATTGGTGACAACCGGTCGTGATTTCGATTATACATTTTGTAGAAACATCCCGAGTTTTTCTTAACGGAATTCCACAGAGTGGCGGTCGCTTTGTAGAGTATTCACATGGAAACTGAATAATCTTAATTCATATCTTCTATTAAGTTCCGTCAAAATATCTAAACCTTACGACGATCGAACAGCCACCTACCTGTAGTCGATGCCGAACGTACCTGTAGTCACCTTCAACCCCGGGTAAACGTGCCGATGGAGTATTAATTTGATTTTTGGCAAAAACGATTTGAATCCGGTCACCGTGCACGCAAAAACCCCTTTCCCTTAGCTTAATATGGGCGGAGACACATCTCGAAAAGGAAAAAAAGAGAGAGATCCATAAATAATGCATGGTGAACTGTGACGCCATTTCGCAAGTAAAATTTCATTCGGTGTAATTTACATTTAGTGATTCGGAAGTTTTAATCACAGGATGGCCTCCCGTTCCCTTCCCCGTTCCTTCCCTTACCGCCATGAACCGGGCCTCAATTTGGAGGGTGACGCGGCGGATACGCTGGGGGCCGGGGGGCTCGGCCCAAACCTCCTCGACTACTTCCAGTTTCCACGTAGTCCCCTTCCCTCCAGTCTCCCTCCCTCTCTCCCCCCGAGCTCCACTTGCGTGTGCTCCTCGCACGAAGTTCGTGCCAAAGAAGTCCCGAGAGCGCAGCCGTCGTGGAGCGTGAGGAATGGGATCGAGACCTGAATCGCCAACGGGACCATTCCACTGGAGAGTGTTACTACACGGAGCTTGATGCGCGCTCAATCGAAAGCTTTCAGTTTTCGATCGAGCGGATAACGTATTCCCTCCGAAACTCCATGCACTCTCATTCTTACCTGAAATACGAGGTGAGTTCAAAGAGTAAGTACCGTTTTTGTATTGAAAAAAAACTTCACACGTGGTATTTATTTTTGTTTTTAATTTATTTTTACATGGAAGAGCATACCTTAAACTATTTTTCAATATAATTTATGCCGTTGTTGAGGCACTTTTCGTATCTGTATGCCAGTTTGCTTATTCCATCTTCATAGATCAGGTCGGCCAATGTCCGAGAAACGAGAAAAAAGTAACAGAAGACCGCCAATTCTTTACTTCATGATGAAAGTTCGTTCGTCCTTCGTTGGACTATTTTAACTGCTTCCTAATACCATTCCATCACTCATTGCACTGCCAACATAAATCTCAACGATCTGCCGATGAACTGCAGCGGGTTCGTGGTTTCTTGAGCATGCGCAGGACAACGATCGCAGTGCTAAGGCGGAACTATCGCGAAACGGTACTTTTTTATCACGCTTCATGCAAGTTTAAAGGGGATTCTAATTTACTGGACGTGAACGAGAAACTCAGGCCGTGAAGACGATACTTTTCCACGGATAAAGTTACCCACTAGCAGTGAATGTTGAACTGATTTTGAGCCTATAATATGTGTTGCAGAGCGAACAACCCACTTCAATGGCTGGGCCGAGAAATAATTTAAAACTCTTGGAGAGTATGAGGTGGAGTAAAATTACTTTTATTATTATGTTATGATAAAGCTTCACTAATTTAGAGTGGATTCACTGCATCTCCTCCTTATCCACTCTGCACTCTATGGCATCAATTTCCGATAAAAAAAGTAGACTGCAGCCACAACTTCACCGGCTCGGAAACCTATCCAGCATCCCCCAGAATATCAACTTCCCTGCAAAAAGTTTTAATTGAAGTTTAACGTTCAAGCCAAAGAGCAGACATGTGGATGACGGATATGTGATCTGTAAAAACAAATTATACTTCCACGGATACGCTACGAAAATAAATTGCGATTTTCAGAAGAGGAGGAAAAATGAAGGCCAGGTAACGGAAATTCTTTGTGAAAAAGTCATGCGATGGTCGGGAAAGCAGAAAGGCTACAGAGGGCTACACAGAAGCGAAAATAAAATATGCATCTGCTGCAACATCTTTGAGGCATAATTAATTATTTATTTCGGTGATTTTATTTCTGGCAGTTTAACCTAGCTCATTAAAATTTTTTTTAAAGATTTAAGATATTCTTTACGGAATTTTCAGCGAGAGTAACTAGCAAAAAAGAAAATTTGGAAATTTGTTGCCGTCAGTAGTAGATCATCATTGACAATAAACCGCTTTTGCGCAGTTACACAGAAGGAGTTATGCATCTATTTTACGTTAAGTTAATATGTAGATAGACCCATGCATGACTGCGAATAAATATTCAGCCAGTAAGTACTTTGAAATGATCACACGAGTGATGCTCCAAAAATAATGATAAAATCGTCAAGCGTCAAGAAAACAGTTTGGTATACTCTGAGATAATATATTTACTTCCATATCATGGAAAAGCCTCAAACAGAAGGAGAATTTTACGATACAAATATTTAAAAGGCTCGTTTTTTGCTGATGGCAAAGTTATTATAGCTAATCCTAAACCACATATCTGTAGACAAGGTTTACGTAGTAGGTGGATATAATTTTCCATGAATTCAATGGGGTCGTTCACTCTGACGTGAAATCTTAATGTTTTTTCATTAACTCAGTAGAAAGACTTAAATGATAATGATTTTGGGTAAAAGAAAAGTTTTGTTCTGCGGCCAAAGTAAAAAAATTCCATTTATTCGGCACCATATTATTTGTCCTTAATAATCATCATCCTCACGTTAATTCCACCAAATCCTCCGGCCAATAATTAAAAAGCGATATTAACGCTGGATACTCCCGTCACACATTTCATACTTATTCACTCAAAAATGCGCTTCACTGGGAAGCTCCCACCTCATAGTTTTTGAAGTGAGTGTACACAATCTTAAATACCTTTGATGCAATATCCCACTATAATTGGGACCTTCTCTCCTAATCAAACTTGGTCCAACGGTCTCCAATTTAGCACGACGCTATAGTTACTTGCGTCCTTTATCATAGGCGTAACAAAGAGAGGAAACGAATGGGCCTCCCTCACAAGAGTTCCTCAAAGGGAAACGAAGGCCAGACCAAAGCTATGAGGCATCGAGTGTGTCCGGGTACTCCGAGAAAGGCCGGTTTAACCCTTGAACTAGATTAAATAGTCGCCGAGAGCGGTAAACCTAAGGGCGCGCACGAAATGTATGCGAAATCCATGGTTGGCGAGCCCTCTTAACCACAGAGAGGCCTTTCCCACCGTAAAATAATCACTCGCCGCCGTCGTTTTAACTCCCTCCACCCTGAGGGGCGGCTCAAGGCTGATGTCTTTTCTAAGGGCGCCCCTTGCCTCAGTCCTTGCCACGAGGTACACGGGGCACAAAGGGTCGCCGCTAGCAACCAACGAATGATCTTAGCGTTCACAGGCAAGTGCACAGCGGGCGTTGGAGTCTCCGAATGCCTCTCCAACCCACTGGAAAAAAATATTTTTAAGCCCGCGATAGCTAGAGGAAACTAAATAGAAAAAAGGTAGTTAAGGCATTGATCGTCAAGTATTATTAGAGAAGCTCGGGTTTCAAAAGATCAACCGGAAGAAGACATTTTCAGGGTAGTGATATCGCACAGTCAGGACAGTGCGACTTGATGTATTTGCAACTATAAGGAATTGTTTGGAATCATAGTTCAACCATTTTTTTTAAAAAGTGCATAACATTGATCAACTTTACCTTTAACGTTTTGACAGCGATGGTGCACGCAACGAAGATGATCGTAATGTTTTTTAACAAAAGCAAATTCGGATCTTCGACGACGGGTGTAGTTCAAAGTATCTGGGCATCTGCTTTAAACTAACTTGGCTCCGAACAAATGAACAGGGGGAAATATTAAAATGAGAAATTTAAGAAGTGGTGTTATTTTGATCTATCATCTTGAATACGCCTCGAGCATTTGGGACTCAGCGCGGATAGATTCAATTCATAAATTGAGTAAAACAAATGGAAATTGAGTGATTTCTAAATAATTGCTATAAACAAATAGAATAAGTCACAGGATCATTGGAAAACCCATGCAGTAATTTATTTTAGGAAATAAGATATCATGCAAGAATTTAACCAAAAGCCAAAAAATTTAGTAAATTCAGGCGTGACTTCGTGGAAGTGCCTGATACCCATTTATGAAATAAACTTTGTGCTTTTCCACAAGGAAAGGGCTGAGGGGAGGCGGGGACATGGGCTTGAGGCGTGTTGACAGGTATCGTAAATAAAATTAACTTTGTACTTTTCTTTGGGGAAGTACAAAGTTTATTTCATTTATGGACGCTAAAACCAAAAGTTAGATTGGTAGGCGAGATCACATTGAGAATTTAAAGGAAAAAGACAAGAGACCAACAGATATAAGGAATCCCGTTCTCATACACATTTCGCTATCATGGCAGTAGGAAGTATTAGGTATGTAAAACCATTCAAAAACTTCTAAAATGCACAACGTAATGCCGGCAACGGTGGGGTAACGCCATCGTTTGTTAATCCTTGCCTGCTAAAAGATATCGCGGGTTCGATTACCGCAGTATTGGATTTTTCTCCACCAGGGGCATGGTATTTTATGATTTTACTTGTTGTTATATGGTATATTTGTAATTGGCTCTGCGCAGTAAGTGGACTAATTGATTGATACAAAAATAATTGTGTTCCAAACTTCATGATAAAATCATTAATTTCCATTAATGACATGTTATTTAACACCCCCTGTCAATCGTCTCAGGGGCAAATTGGAGTTTAATATGTATGTGTAGAAAGGGAAGGCAATCCTTAACAGTTAGAGTGAAATAAAGAGGAGAATATCAGATGATTTTAGTGGTGGCTGGCAACATTTCAGCAAGCGAAAAACAATTCTTGGTAGCAAAGCGCCATGATATTGAATACTTTTGTCCAGAGAGTATTTAAGGAATTTTTGATTGACCAGATAAAATGTGATAAATCTATTAGTCTTATTTTAACACTCGAAAGGTAATAACGACTTGCACACCGGTTGAGAATGAAGAATGTTTCAAATATTATTTTTGGCGGGATAACTCCCTAATGAATTCAAAAGTTATCATTAAAAACTAATTATAGGATTGCTAAACTTTCAGGGATTCAGACAATGTATACTTGATAAGGGATGCAGACTGTACCTCCCCGAATAGTTAGAAATAGTTAGGGGTTTAGCTAAGAATTTTTCATCGGCTAACGACATTTCATATCCATTCCATTCCACGATATCTGTCAACATCCGCCCCACGTTCCCGCCTCCCCTCGACTCTTGACTAAGACAGAAGCTACAGGGAGGTCCCCCAACGCCTCACTCACTGTCACCTTCTTCAGCACATCATTAATTTTCATCCCTTTTGTCGTAACACCCATTGGTTCTATAATTCATTTACTATGACCCACTGTCACAATCATGGAACAATTTCCTATCCCTCCAACGTTCTAACGCTAAGACTAGTAAACTCAATGATGTGAGGCTGATGATGTCACGAAGCGACGAAAACTGGTCGTGACAAATTGAAGTATGAGCTGAATACAAAGTTGGTTATTGAAATTTTAGTAGGAAGATATTCCAATCACATAAATGACACCCGAATTCATAAACTTAAAAAAAATAAATTGAGGGTTATTTATCAGAGAGTAAATTTCACTAACCACCACTGGTTTACTTAGTGTTAGCCTATTAGTGCCACTATAGTTGTCATGCTGTGCAATATAATTATGTATTAAAGTTTTTGAAAACAGTCTGATTTATGAAAACAAAACTATTCTACCAACTAGCATTCAGCTGAAAAAGCATAGCTGTATAAGATAGGTAGGGTGTGAAATTTATGACAAAACAGTGATTTACGATAAGAAAAGTATTCAACCAACTATCAATCATAAATCGTCGTAACGATTGACCGTTTTCCTTTAGAATTCGCTCTCATAACTTAAGAACTTTCAGTGAATTTTTCTGAAGTGTTGGTATACCATTGTTCCAAGGCAAAAGCAGTTCCGAATAAATTAGTACTTGGCAGCCAGTTTTAATGATCACGGATGAAAAATACTCGCCACCTCTGATGTAAATCAGTCATCAAAATCATATTCGAAACTTAAAAAAATGCATGCATATTCTCGTATAGACGACGTTAGAATTTCCTTTATGAAATACCTCATTCTAAGAATCAAAATTCTTCAATTTTACATCAAGACATTTTAAAACCTTAGTGTAAGCATTGTCTCGAGATTGCTTACAATTTATTGAGATACGTAGAGTAGATTTATAGAGTACAATTTACAAAGATATACGTAAAAAAATAGTACCTATACATTTTACACTGTCTTCAGAAAAGTGATCTTCTTGATGGCCTCCAAGTTACGCTGCCCCTTTCCCTCGATTGTTATTGAGTATCTGACAAATTTCTAGGTGTTTTTTCTATTTTGTGTAATACCATGACAATCACTGCACCTTGTCACAATTGACACAGGTCCGAATAATAATCAACTCCCAGCCCTGTAAAACGTCAGAAGTCTTTTACGTTCAAAATTGCACAGGTGTGTTTCCCTTGGGAGATTCCCGAGGGATTTCCAGAGGCAGGAGATAACTATCAATAAGGGTACTCATTATTAATAAGAGACTTGCTTATTCCATAACACGCACTGACGTTTCTGGTATGAACTCGTGATCTTACCAAAAGTTTAGTGAGTAACTTAAAATGTGAAAATATTATTACTGTCCAATCTATAGCGTAACACTAACTACACTCGGACGGTTTCTAGACATTAAAAAGTATCTTTAATCGTTATATTTATATGAAAATATATCCAATTGAAATACAGCATTTGTTTGCATCGATCCAGTGTAAAAATTTAAGCAGAAAATATGCTCTATTTTCACAGTAAGATAAAAAGGTATTAAAGCATAATAAACCAAAAATGCTATCAACACGAAGATTGTTTTTTTTAGGGGAGAGGGGAGATTCGAAGAGAGAGAGAGAGAAATATGACCTGGGGTTTGGGAAAAATCATGGGCTATTGAGGCAGTTTTCTTCCCTGGTCTGATTTCAGATTGCCTGGAAGATCGATCATCCGGAAATTCACACAGCCTGAGTGCTGTTGAGAGCGCTCAGAGGCGTCACTCGAACCAGAGCCCAGGTTTTCCGGTCAGTAGTCAACCCACTCCACGATCTATTCACTAGGCTTTCACACAAATTTGCGGCCTCGTTCACCCTCGCTTGTGAATCTGGAGAGGTCGCGGGTTCGATTCCCGCCTAGGTCATTTCTCTCGACCCAGCGTTAGTGACTTGCCCTTGTTCTTACATCTTGTTTAATGACGGTATGTAAAGACCAACTCGGCTGCTTTCGGATTAGTTGCTAAATTAAAATAAATCATTCTTATATCAGTCGAATTTACAGGATTTAACGTATTCTTTCAATTAAAAGTCACAATGAAGTCTCGTTGGGACTTGTGCGAGCCACAGTATGGGATAAGTTTGGGGACCGCTGGGCGTAGACGACTCATGTTAGATGCACGGCACGGAGCCCGGGAGATCAGGGGTTCGGAATATCACGGCATGCCTTCCGCTTCGGAAGCGAGAGGCGCCGCTGATGAGAAGAGGACGGGGGAGGAGAGGGTTTGAGGGAGGGAGGGAGGATTCGTGGAGGACGGGCTCGTGATGATGGAACGGATTGGTGCCGTTATTATTCGACGCCACGTAATCGAGCGGGGGTGGTTGAATGATGACGGAAGAGGCGGGGAGGGGGGCATCGGTGTTCGCGGTGTCACCCGGCGGGGAGTGATGGGCGGTGGGCGGGGGAATGACTTCAATAATCGAGTCTCAGGATGGATTTCGACGCGATCGGCGACCGCGAGAACTGGGAATGGTTATGAAACCAATTAGCCGACGCCCCACGCCGCTGCTGCTTCAGCGGTTCGGGCTCGTTTTGCATCCGAGCGACCCCGAACCACTTCCAAACAAGAGGCACGCGGGCCGCGCGGCCCTCGGTCCAGGGGGTGGGGGCGATTCCACGACGGCCTGGCAGTGATAGCCGAGGGCTCTCCACCTCGCGGGAAATAATCAGGGGGGAGGCAACCACGGGTTCTCCCCCCCCGGGGTTTCAACACTTGCATTTTTCGGTTTCGGAGGGAG
>LYUA01000874.1:463907-476075 GCA_002093875.1 Calopteryx splendens | reverse complement strand
CCCCACACCATCCCCCCACACTCTCTTTCCACCCCTCCCCTTTCCACCACCGCGACTCCCTCCCACTTAAGAATTCTCTCGCCCTATCGCCTCTCCTAACGGCGGGGATCTAAAACCCTCCTTTTCGGGAATTTTGCTTTCGGAGGCACCGTAGGTGTATTACGCACCTGCTTACGATGGAATCAGCAAATTTTAACGTCCTCTCAGCAAGGGAGTAAATTGAAGCTCGATCGAGAAAAAACGTTCCTAAAGCACGTCATCAAGTTAAAAAGAATTAGTATACTTCATCCCAACGCCAATCCCTGTGGTGGCACGCATAACATCTTTTTGTAATCATTTAGAATCTATATTAGCTGAAGAACTTCCAAGTTACGGCAACTGAAGCCATAAATGGTGAAAGATTAAATAGCTGCACGACTGTCGTCCATAGAGTATCACAAAATCTCAAACGGAAACATCAATTTTTGTTTTACAATGGGGATACTGATGAAAAGAAAACAGTGCACGTTCTGGCCCATAAATTGCTGCTGGAAGCAGGGAATTTCACTTTAGACATCCTGAATTAAAAGGAGCCGCGGTGATGATCTAAACATATCTAGCGATCCATCGAACAAGAATTCATTTTTAAAAACAATAGCATAATCAAAATGCAAATTATGGGCAGGCATACTCCTGTTAATAAGCGCTATATCCTCACGTAAGTATACACTCATAAAATGTTTAACTATTCACTAGAGTGGCAGATGGAAGAACTCAATTAACATATTCTAAGACATATCCCTACTTATATATTTTCCGTTGATTTTCTTAGTTACTTTTACATCATCACTTGTAATAATTTTCAATGAAAAACTGAATGACTTAAACGAGTACCATTTATCTGTGCAACGCCACGCTTGACTCGATTGTTATGCTTACGGATGGTTGGCTAATCTTCTTATCCCAGAATTTATTTTATGAAACGAACTTTTTCCCACACAAAAAAATGAAAGCTATTTTTTCTGTTTCTCTCATTCCGCATTTCCTTCCCACTTCCGATCCCGCCCACACTCTCCGCCTATCTTCCCTTCTCCCTCCCCATAAATGTCATTGCTTTCCTCGTCACCGCCGCGCCGCCTACTCGGTGTTCTCGTGCGTGGGCTTACGCTAGCATGACTCCTTCGTACCCGTCTGCCCTACTTACGCCCACGATGTGAATGCAATCCCCACCACCACCCTTCCGAGCACTTCTCCCCGCGAGGAAGTGTACACACGCCGCCTGCCTGCAGTGTGTGTGCTCGGCAGCCAAGGAGGGATAGCCCAGTGTCCTGGTGTGGGGCGGGGACGGGCAATTGGGACGACGCAGGGGGCGGGAGAAGGGAGGAAGGGGATTCGTGGGACGGGCGGTGTGGAGAGGCTGGCGAGTAGAGAGAAACCCGGCGTCCGCCTCGAGCACTCTTTCCAGGGATGAGTGCATGACCCCATTCGACGAGCGAATGTTTCAAAGAACGGTGACTGAATGAGGGCACACGACTGGGGCCCGGTGTACACACTAATAAAATACCCTCTGGGTAAAATAATAACAACGTAATCAACCCTTATGATTGGGTTTATATGCATTGGGCTACAGTTCAACTAGTACCTATAGTTCTAAACGGTGTAAAATTCACATTTCATGATCAAGATGGGGCAACCCTTTCCCAGTGACGTCTGCGGTCTTCCAGGAAGATCTGATACCTAACCGAAAAATTTAACAGCTTGAGCAGAACAAGCCGCGGGTGCTCAAAGGGGTTACCTGGAATATAACCCGCAACCTTCGGTCATTTGTCTCGGGCTTTGCCGCTGGACTACTACGCCTCTTTCTTACAAAAACCTCAAACAAGAATATCGTGGTCTCCCTTCAAATCGTGAAGGTTAAGTGACAATTCCACCGGCACCTCCCCGAAATTCTGTATTTTTCAAATTATACTCTATTTTAAATAAATAATTCTTTTACAATTTAAATAAAAAAATCACAGTAATCAACCAGACGGTCGGTATAATTTAAATAAATATATGATAATAATACATTTATAAATAGATAAATAACTTTATTCTAATTATATAATTTAAATAAATAAAATATATTATAATTCCCAGAGTGAAATTTTGACCAATACACGCATGCTCCACGCGAGTCCTCAATGAAACAAATAAATGGCTCCCTTTCAAAGGCCTTTCAATGCTAATCGTGGATCCACCGAGTAGATTTAACAATGGAAAATAGGACTACTAAGTCTACCCATCTGATAATCAATTAATAGAAAAATAAAATGAAAATGCTACGAAGACCTAATATACCTAATTAACAGAATGGGAACGAGAATAGAGGGGGAATCAAGGAAATGTGACCGTATGGGAGAATGAGAAGAAAAATTGGGCGGATCGACTTACCAACCAAAAGGATATTTAAAGAATAAGTTAAAAACGCATTTTAGGAAAAACAATGAAGAGAAAAGTCAAACTGATAGGACGTTGTTTGGAGAAAGAGATATTCCTCAAGGCATCAGTGGAAAGAAAACAGGACTCGAATACGGCAAGACACTGAATTTATTGCATAAAACAGGCAATAGGAACCTAAAAATGAAGATGAAAAAGGGATAAGATATAGGTACATATCTCAAATCGTAAAAGTATATCAGTTTCATTATTACGACGATGATGAACTCGGAGGATCGATCCCAGACCTTTCGTTTGAAAGAAAACTACACTAACATAACAAAAATGCTACTCCAAAGTGAATTAATTTCCCAAGCAATGTTCATAAATCGGTTATGATTGAGATAAGGATAAAAATATTCTTTATTATTCTCGATTTAAGGATGGCAGAAGGTGCCGAAATTTCATCTTTTGCTTTGTGTACCATTTCGGTGATGCCGGTCTACACAACATAAATCCTACATTTCCATCCTAATTTTGATTTACTCAAGTAAATTTATTACGGATGTTTTTAATTGTTTTTTGTAATTTCTCCGTCATATAAATTTAAAATATATGTAATTCATGCCTCCATCTCTCTTTTTTGCGAATGGCAACGTGCATTTTCTCACTAAATCTTCACTTCCATTATCTAACTCCATCTAAAGAATACAATTTCTCATTTCCCTCTTCCCCTTCCATAATTACTTTCATTACTTCTAAGTGCATGAAACCGAGCGCTACGGAAATACAAGGGGAATAGAAATAAACGCGCATAAGTAAAATAAATGTAAAAACGAAATTAGGTAAAACGTGGAAGGGAAGGACTAAGGAGGAGAATAAAGAATAAATTAAGAAGAAAAAAGTAATGGGGTACATCAGTGCAAGAAAATAGACGGAATAAGAATTCTGGTAGAAAACAGGATAGGCAGTTAAGGTTTCCAATGCTCATCCGCGTTGTGTTTTATCCCAAATAGTATGTTGCAATGCCTAGGCAAACTATATTTTCAAGTTATAATCCCCGTTTCTCGATTCCAAATATAACAAAGGAGCATACATACTTCCTTGAAACCAATTCAGTTCTAACACACGGGGTGAATATTAAAGCAGTGAAATTCACAGTTTCGTAGTGTTAGTGTTCTCCTGAAATATTAATTTCCAGGATTAGACCCCAGGTTTTTATTTGGACGGGATATTGATTCGGCAAATCGGTCGATATCCTTGGAAACCTACACATCGAGCTTCGTTGGAACAATGACATCCTGATGCTACTACGTTGGCAGTAAAACGCAGCAGTAAATCGGGGTTACGTACTGTGACGCAAGGGGTTACGTACCTTGACGTGGGATTTGAACTCGAAAGCATGAGTAATTTTGTCCACTAACTACGACGATGGATGAATAAATTTTATACGTGGAAATAAAAAATAAAATGCGTACCGAAGAGATCCTATAAAAAGCTTAACGAGAAAAAACGGCGTCCATTGCGACTCCAATGTCGTAAATCTCCACCTTTGTATATTTTCTTTCGACGCGCCCGCACTGAGCTTTAAATTTTTTTACGTTGTCACGGGGCCATTCATTACCTCTCCCTGATCTAAGGTATTTGAGAGTAGATTTATGCATATTTAATGAATAAGATTTTAAGCAATAAACAGTAATTACTATCATGATGAACATTCCTACACGCGAAACTGGAATAATTTGATGGTTGCATTTGAGAACAGGCATATAGGGACTCTAGGTCGGCAGAGGATGAAATGACTTCCAAAAGGTCTCGAGTTGCTGTGTAAGAGAAACTTTTTTTCCTTTTCTTCCTAGGTTCCCGGAGAAATGAACCCAACCCACGCACAATGACCACACATTTTACCATTCGCTACCCTTCTTTTTTTATCATCCTCTTAGAAAAAAAGTACATTTACCAAGTCAAAAAAATCTTAATCGTCCGTCGCAGGACAAAAAACCCTTAAAAATTAATGCGATAATTTTCACCCGGAAGTCAAAATATTATTACGTGGAGGGGTTAGACCATGACCCGAATAAGACTTCCCAGATGGTGTGACTTAATTTCATGCACATTACTCCCTTGAAATTGGAGAAAATGAGCAGCTAAGGTACTCGTAGTTGGTGAAATACGTGCTTACGTAAAGCAGCTCGGAGAAAAGTGGTGAGAAGAGATGACAAAAATTCCGCGAGTTGAATTTTTTCACCTTGAAAAATATGCCACGGGCGATATTTTCTCCCTTGCCTAGCGACGGAACGCCCGTAAGTGGCTGAAATGTTCGTATAAGAATAAAAGAGAAAATGCGTGCCGAGAAATCGCTCCACTCCATCGTTAAGCAACTTCGGGTCTTCTGCATTAGCTATCAACTAAGCAAGAGGAAGAACGGCATAAGTAATATCTACCCAGAACTGCCTTTTTCGGGGCCAAATTTTCTGAAATGGTAGTTACAAAACTAGTAGAGGAAATGAGAGAAAAAATAAGTCGGCCGAAAAACCTTTATATAAAATAAGGGACGTGAGGGAAACCTGGGAGCCATTTCTGTACGCCACGCGTCATTTTACAAGTCCTTATAGTTTACTCATGAGGTACCCTTTCCTGAAAATAAATAATTTCCAGCACTTAACACGTCTACTTTATGGGGTCCCCGTGGTCTAGGTCGCTCCAGTTTACAATAATTTCTGTTTTTATAGGACTTTTAAGTTTACTTGAAGCTTTGATAAATGGGTGGCAGAACTCAGAAGGATGAATAAGACAGAAAGAGGAAGACGAAGAAAGCAGAAAGTCGATGAAAGAGCCATGGAGAGGAAGTGGTGATTTGTTACTGGACGTTATAAAAAGGAGACAGTTGCGTAAGAGGGAAAGAGGGGAGAATACATTAAGCACTTTACACAGCACTAGGTAGGGGTAAGATTTTTGAAGAGTTTAAGAACATTAAAATATACGGAAAAAAAGTTTTCGGGCCATTCAGAAGGGTTTAATGAGTAACTCCAAACTAGTTTCCAGAGACCATCCAAAACGGACTCCTACACGAAAACTGCTGGTGATAAAAAAACTTCACCGATTCAGGAAAGAGACCGCGGGAGGTGAAAATCCGTCTACAGAAAACATTTCAGTCCGTGAAAAATCGTTTGATGAAGTTTTTGCTCTTTCGATTCCCTTTAACTATTCACGCAACTACCCCTGCTCATTTTTTTCTCTCCGCTAACAGCGCAACCAAAATCCGCAGTGGCCCTCGTTTTGTCAAAACGTTACCGTGCGGGGAATCTTGAGAGGACTGTTATTTTCGTCCTCACGTTTCAAATTATTTCACCCCACCACACCTCCGACCGTTCTACCGCACATCCCCACCGATTTCACACTCACTTTGTCCAAAGGCAGAGTGAGACCCAGCGCTCTCCCGAGTGCGATATCTTGGCATCCCCACCGCCCGCCCACACGTCCCCGGGGGGAAGCGAAGCCACGCTCCCCCCTTCCTCCCTCCCCGTCAAAGGAGGGAACCGCTCAAAACGATCTAAGGGACCCTATGAACGGGCCCAAAATAAGACCTAGACCACAGAGAGCCGAGCCACGCGGAGGATGCTTTGCGGAGGAGAAGTTTATTTCTTTTTGTTTTTAATTCTCCGGAAATAATTAGTAAGCCAGAGTTCCCAACTTGGGCATGAACTTCCTCAAAACTTACGAAACGTTACAAGCGTGAGGTGCTCCCTTTCAATTTTTAAAAGACTTTGTGCACATCCTCCCATTCCCACAAAACTGACGAAGCAAGCGGGGAAACAACGCTAAAATTTTACGGATTCTCGAGAATGAAACATACGAGCACCAACCTGCTCAACTACGTTCTCTGCGTACACGAATCACGCCCATGCTTCCAGGGAACTGCATTAAGTATGTCTGCACTTTACTCTGTTTTTTCGCTGCATCGTGGATCCAAGTTCCCTTAAAATAGGCTTGTTCTCAATGCGGCCGACGACCAAGTGGGAAGTTAAAAGTTTCCTTCGCAGAATTAATATACAAGGCGACAAAAATCCTCGACTAACACATTCTCAGCGGGGCCGAATATTTCCGCAGAAAGCACGAAGAGAAGGGATGACATTTTTATAACGAGTGCAGAAGAGGTTAAAACATTAGGGGAGGAGAAGGATTATGGAACAATAATTATAGAAAAATACGATTATCCATTGGACGTAAGACAGGAATGAATAATAAAATGCGAATCTGCAAGGAATCGAATTGAAGTGGTATCAGAGATCATCATTTCCTACTGAAGTGAGTAGAAGTACTTTCTAAGTTGAATAATAAACAATCTTCTCGATCTAATACAATCCGTACTTAAAATATTCAACAAATCGTTCTTTCAAATGAGTATCCCTATCAATTCCACCTACAAATACAGTATTTAAAAAAATATTTTATTATCAAATTTTACCAACCATACTTTCGAAAAGTGAGCTAATGTCAGCTTGCACCAAATAATCAGTTACCTTATACACCTCAGAATTGACGTGCATTGTTTGAATGGAAAAACTTCGATTCCCTTGAACCTCTTTTTTTATGCTTTCCACTTACTACCATAAGGATTAGTCGTAAAATAGGTCACAAAATATCCATCAATTTAGAATGGAGAGAATTAATTGCCTATCTTAAGAATGAATAACGTTGGTGGAAAATAGATATATACTGGTTACACAATATCAACTCTTCCACACGGCTGGTGGTCATTGAAGACGATCATACCACGGTCCTTGCTTAGGAACAGAAAATCCCCAATAGCAACGTCAAACCAAGATTTGTTTTATATTTCATAATGTTTTTATTGCGAAACCAAAACGTATTCGTCCATTAGAAAGCGACACCACCAAAAGGTGAAACCTAAAACGAACACCATCTCAAAGTTGATTATCTGCCGAAATTCTCTCTCTACCACTACCCTCCCTCACACTCTGCCTCTGAGGATTACAGAGATAACTCATTGCACTATATTCGTCAGGTATTGTACATAATACCAATATATCAATTTACAACATTCTAAGCTATAGTATTCACCTTAATCATGACAATGATAAACCTATTTGATTGCCTAATTGTGTCTCATGATTGAAGAATAAACCGCATGCTTCACATGACCGATCGACATGTTATTTATGTACCACGGCTGCTTTGATACTTAATATCAGGTGACTAACAATTGAGAGTGAGGATATAAGAAAATGTGATTTATAAATGATAAAAACTCGCAATGTCAAAATCATTCACCTCTACCGGGAGCCTCGATTTCCGGCCGAGTGCTGTAACCTATTAAGCTACTCTTACGTCGTCCCATAACACCGTGAATGTCTTGAGAGCATTAAAGAAGCAAGATGTTCCGGAAAAAGAGAGAACCGGGTTAGTGTCCCGGTTCAAGCGAATGATTTTTACACTGTGAGTTTTTCGCTTATGTATGAACAGCAGCGGGTGACCCTGTTAAAGTTACTGTCTCGTCATTTCCCGCAGTTCTTTGAAGAGATTTAGAAAGTAAACGCAATGCATTAATAGTTAAATGCGTAACAGGTCTGAGTAAGCCCGAAAATAAAACTCTTTCATATGAGTGGTTCTTTTATATTGGTATCGAGGGTGTGTGATTTGATAACGGAGCCGCGGGGTTGTGGTTGGAGTGAGCCGTTTAAACACACCACTCCAACTATAAGCTAAATCGCGTGGAACAGTTATGGAATGGTTATAGAGTCAGGTGTGTTTTAAACCAGTCGCCAAAATGATATTCGTTCACCGAGTCTGACGTCACTCCTTGGTTACGTGTTTGCTTTTATCGCTGGGGTGAATGCTCTTCCCAAACCCACCCTCAAATATTCTCCGACTGGACAGTATTACCAATCTGCAGGAGTATTCGCCATGCCCCTAAAAAAAGGCGCTCGCATTAAATGCCATCAACTGGTGATGCTCGAAGTGCTTCAATGTAGGTATAGAAGTGCCTAATGGCGGTAGATAACATATTCTGAGGCATTTAGCTCACGGAGGTTCGGTTTAAACTTTACAGGACAGAACTTAGCTCAAGAAAATCTCTTCGGGTTGTGAAATTAGACACTGCGGCCTTTGGGTAATTTGTGTCTTTAAAAAGAAAGAAAAAATAAGTGACAAAAATGTTGTGACAACTGACACGGCTCACGTTGCATAAATTGTAACATTTTTTACGGCAAAAACGTTCAAACATAATACGGAAGACGAAGCAAAACAGGTGTTTATCCGCCACTTGTCGATTTCAGCTTTATCCACCCCTTCGATTGGTTTCAAAAATGAGCTGAAACGGCGCCACAGAAGAGCAAGCGTACGGATCGCAAAAAAAGGAACAGGGTGAAAATAAAAAAAAGGTGCCAAATATAGCGCCCGGAGTGCTGGAATGGCAATGCTGCCGGTGCGGGGGGAGGGGGAGGTCCCAAGTTTGCCCATCATCAAACCCTTCCCCGACCCCCTCCCTCTCACCCACCCGTCCCCTCACCACACCCTCGCACCCCGCCTCTTCCTTCGCGCCCCACTCACCCCTTTCACACTTCCCTTCCCCCTCAATATCCTCCCTATTCCCTCCATTCAATTTACTCGTGCCCTTGTTTACCCTCCGTGAACTCCCTCTATCTCGACTCAATCCACACAAACCCTTCCCCTCCGTGTGTACCCCACACACATATCCACACATAACCCCTCGGAACGTTTTATCTCCTTCGAGGGGCGGAGCAGAGAGGAGAAAGAGAGATGGATAAGAGAGAGAGAGAGACGGACTTCTCGCTTAATTCCATTCAAAATGAGAGAGACCATTTGTTGTTGACAGAGGAACGTGGGCGTTTTAAGGGCCGGGGTGGGGAGGGCTGCGAAAGGGCGGAGGGAGCAGGAGGGGGTGGGTTGTTAATGGAAGGGTTTTGAGTGCCTTCGAGTGTTGGAGAGAACTGTGATGACGACGACCCCTGCGACTGCGGTCAAAACCCTGTGTCCCCACCCCCCTTCCTCACTGCCCCAATCTTGGTCTCCACTCTGCGAGAAAGCTCTCTCCCCCTCCCCGCCCCCCACCAGATCCAAGCCATGCATTAAGAGTGCGTCTTGGAAAGCCGAATTCTTTTGTTTTTGGAGGGGAGGTTAAAGGGTTATGGATGGAGCGCCATCATCGACACTAGTCAAAGAATTGTCAACTGCAGCTCCCAGGTAAGCGTCTCAATTTTCGCTTCAACACTACTGACGTTTACATCTCCCATTCTCCGTTTGACGGATTCCATTAGTGAGTGCCCTATCTCCGCGATTCTTCCCAACCATCTTTCCTTCCGTTAATATCTTCAGGAGAGATCCGTGCGATAGAGCGAGGCATAAACGGTGGGAAATCGGAGATTTGAGAGCCCCAGTGCCGCAAAATCAGCTGCGTTAAAAAACTTGATTTCTTTCGACCGAATGAAGACAGTAGATTAAAAGGCAGATCTGAAACACCAGCTAGTATCAAAAATGTATATTTGCCAGAAATTTTAGTCCTTAGTGTGGAGTAGCTGCCGAAAAATATTTCGTTGAAAGAAAA
This sequence comes from Calopteryx splendens, assembly GCA_002093875.1. Lineage (NCBI taxonomy): Eukaryota > Metazoa > Arthropoda > Insecta > Odonata > Calopterygidae > Calopteryx > Calopteryx splendens. The sequence goes on along the minus strand of LYUA01000874.1, from coordinate 466,090 downwards.
GGGTATGTGCGTTCCGTATAAAGCTAAAAAAAATTCAAAGTGTAATAGAACGCCTGGGCAGCTTAAATGTCTAAAGCATTCGGTCGGAAATCGAAGGATCCGAGGTCGAGTCCCGGATCAGGCGGATGATCTTTACGAATGCATACAAATTACATACTGCAAATACATATGCGATACTGCAAATACGTATGGGAATTTTTTCGCATATGTATTTGCATCAGCGGGTGACTCCGCTAAAAGTTACTCTCAGTATCTTTGAAAAAGGATATCTTTTTACGTACTTTTTCCTACAGTAAGGCAAGCTAAACGTCGATACGGCCTAAAGAATCATTCGTCCGCATCGTGTCACAAGATCCTAAATTTGAGGGAAGCCATAATCATCACTAATCTAAAGCCAGCTAATGAAAAACACTATGGGGATTAATAGAACCGATTAAAGATATATCATTGCAATATGTATGCGTTAAATTTGAATTAGTTATTGATGATCAAGGCAAAAGTATAGCAAGTTAAAAAAAGATCGAAGCAGAAAATAAAAGACCAATGATTAAAGTAAAACCATTCATAGCAATGACAACTGTAAATGGAAATGCTAAATCGTACAACGTCCCACGTCTCGACTCTTATCTTATGGTGATTATACTTCCTTCGGTATCCACTGTATTTAGGAAATATAAGCAAGCATTCCTTAATATATATAGTTACATATAATTTTAATCGCAAAGGAAGTAGGAATATATTGTAATACAATTAACAGAAAAAAATATACATCTATATAAATTACATGAGGAAAACTCTGAGGAGCAATACATGCGGCGAACCCAAAATACACGTTAAAAACGTTCCACGCACCACCGGTGTATTTTCTACAGAGCCGGGAGGAATAGTTGACTTTTTAATCATTAACCAATTTTGATTAACCCTCCCAGGAAGTTCAATAACCGGTTTCAAAAGATCCTTTTAATCCGCAACTCATAAAGAATTTGATGGACTATACACAGTTACAAATACTCATTTTTTGCGCTTTATTTGAGAATATGAATCGAAAAATCTTATCCTCTGTTACTTTATACTTGTATTTTATTTGCTGAATAATTTGATAATCTGTGCTCGTGATTAGTAATTGTTTCCTGATTTTAATAACTCCATGTAATTAGCACTTGTTTCAATGCAATTGAGCTTATGGCACAGTTCTGATATTATTACCCCAGATAGTAACCTAGAATGGAGGTCGCTGGATGAGGGCTCAACAGAAAGTTGAACACACAACTCTCGCCTTATCAGTTAAACTTGCCTGGTGCATATCACTAAGTAATGTCCACGTTTCCTTTCATATCCGGTCATGGAATGTGATAATGTTGACCTAGTGGCAGCGCACATCCGGAAGGCGCTGCTCAGTTGTCAAGATAATATCAGTCACAGCTCTACTCAAGCCGTACCTCCTCCCGTCCCACCTCCACGGCTTCGATACTCGTATGCCATCGACACAATGAGAGTGGTACTACAGGACGACCCATCACTCTTCGATTGTTAAAACATGCATGGCGACTATTGAGACGCAATCCAATTTCGTTCAAGCCTTTCGCCCATTTAGGAAATTAATTCCTCGGAAGCTATTCTCCCTCGTAACGCGAAAAAAAAAACATTTTCAAAGTTCCTTCGGTACCATTCCCTTGAGATATTATCCCAACAAATTATTCTAACACGCTTTCGTTGACGAAATGGCTATTCATCTTAAGAGGAAAGGTTGTCTTCACTAGCGCACAAATAGACAGGGATTAAAAATCTTGATGAATCATGCAGAAGCTATCCGTAACTGCCACCGTTATAAATGAAATGTAATCATTATATCAATCAAATGCCCTGCCGAACTCCGCTGACACACCTAAAAATATAGACTAAGAAGAGATTACTTGATATTATTTATCAAGATAAAGTAAAACTTAAGAATTTAGGAATTCAAATTGGTAAATTTCTAAAATGGTTCAAAGACCAAAACCTTATCTATTAGCATATTTACGGAACTTAAATGGAAATTCCGTGAATACGACTACTCCTCTTCCCGTTATCTCCCGGCGCCGGGGGAAATGCAATGCCTTGATCTCACCCCGGAGAAAATCCCCACCCGATTCTCGTCTTGGCTATCTAATCAAGCAACTTACTGGTGTGCCGTTTCCCCCCAC
>LYUA01000874.1:430076-443401 GCA_002093875.1 Calopteryx splendens | reverse complement strand
GAAAAATTTTCAGCATCTTAAATATATTCTGGAACGAGGCAACTTCATATGGCTGCTAAATATGGCTGAAAAATCTTATCTGGAACGAGACAACCTAACATGATATACAAGCCGGAATGGCTATTGGTATGACACCCCCCCCCCTGCCACACGCCCTATCGGAGGCTTGCGGGGTTTAAATTTAAAAAAAAATTGTTCGTCCTTTTGTTCGTCAGAATTTAATCCATAACTTTTCGATCTGTTATAATTTTCAACACATTTTAGTCCTAATATTTCAAATAATAATTAAAATGCATCCTTAGGAATTTATAATAAAACTTCCAAGACTTTAAATGGCATTATCAATCAGTTCAGAGCCACCACTAAGTGCGTAAAATCTACTAAGGATATCATCTCTGGTATGAAAGTTCTCAGTCTTAATTCTCAGTCCAAAGTCAACGAATCAGAAAATATCAAAACACCAAATCCATAGGTACATGGTAGACAAAACAGCGACGGGACACGAACTAGATCCCCGCATTCATTCGTCACGTGGATTCTGAAGGCCTGCGTAGCTGGTAATAGAAATTATTCTGTCTGCGTAGCAATAGAAATTTACTTACAGGTTTGCATAAAGTGCCTTATTATTCCTTTCAGTGTTAAATTATTTGAATCGATACTTAGTCACAAGGACTTTGGAATTATAAAATGATTTTGAGGGTCATACATGTTTTGTGTGGGGAAAGCTATTTGGATTTATTCATGTTGGGGAGCCATTGAGACCAAATTCATTAACTTGAGAAACTTGAACACGTGCCGTGGGAATGTGAAGCCAAACATTATCATATGAAATTACATGAAGCGGGATGACATGGGAATTCCTTGCGCACGCGTAATCGCGTCCCAATTGTACTCCATTTTTTTCTAGTCGTGATACGTAAACGCTTTGCAATATATAATAAAAAGACTTGACACGGGGTCCCGTTCGTTTGTCCCCTTTTGACGGCGTGAGCGTATTTAAAATATCAGAGAAAAACCCAGGACTCATATTTTACCCTTCAACCCGGCTTTATTAAAAAAATCCGGGATCCGACAAACAATGCCGTTCGTTATCCCCACAATAGACTATAAAAGACTCGTTAGCGGGGCGGTGTTAAACGGGTAATCCCTAAGTCTCAAGTCGAACGTTGAGAGGTGTGAGTGACCGCAGAATATCCAAGCCACGGTTTCACTCATATGTTTCATTAATCTAGGCCCTCATCACTTCCCTGCTGACGCCTATTTGGTGATGCAGCCAGGGAATTCCAAATTATGTATCCGAAGTCAAAGTCGTAAAATTTAACCTCGGACCAGAATTAATGCCAACGCTTGGCACCGCTGTGAAAAATGATGCTGGGAGTGAAAAAATTGAAAAGTGGGTACCAAACATCCCATTCACTTCTTACTGGTATATACAATTTTAAAGATCCCTCTACGCTCTTCCCCTGGTTTTCCTAATAATAATCAGTAAAGTCTAGAATATTTCTTAAAATTATGTAGCAATAATTAAGCAATCCCACATATCTGAGAGGAACACGAAATTAAAGAAAATTCATATTAATTTGCTAAAACTGAAACGCAGATTCCAGTTTACACAAAAATCAATTCTAGAGCATTTTTCCATCCATTTAGAGCTTGATAGATGACGTTTTACACAACAAGTAATTACCAATTTATAGCCATTACATTATGTTTCTGTGCGCGAATTTTTACATTCGTAAAGATTAAGAATTATTCAAGTTGCCCTTCAAGTTACCACTATGTTTGTATTTTGGGATTAAAGTTACCTAATGTTATAAATTACTACGTACCGTTACATATTCCAAGAATATTTTATGCCATATCACGCCTGTGCATTATGCGAGAAATATTTTGGGTTTAGGCATGAATTTTCAATGGATAAAATAAAAGGATCAGTAATTAAGTAGGTATAGGTGCAATTGAACCAACGATTTCACAAAATGAAGTAAATACAGAATATGTTCAGCTTTTCTGTGTCAATTGTTTTATCTCTCCGTTTTCGATCCTATCCTGGCAGTATCATTAATATGAAGTTCTGTATCGACGTCTTCGTGAAATATATATAAAATGCATATTCTCATAGCGCATTCGTTGCTGAAAGATCATAGGCTGTTAACCATTTCTGCTCTCTCCTCAAATTTAAAACAGCGACAGTTGCTCTGTTTCCTATTCCCACTGCATTGGAATAAATCTTTACAGGTGGGGCAAGCCCCGCGGACCGTATATTGCTTCCGTCGGCAGTTTTATTGTTTCAAATGAGATCTTGTAGCTGGGAACGAAGCTTGTACGTTCAACGATGGTCGAATCTCTTTGTTTCCCGTCCTCTCTTACCCTTTTGTGTTCCTTCAAACGAAATTTGATAGAGTGGACAAACAAAGTGTCCAATTCGCTTCCTCCCCACCTCTGATTTACAAGTTTAAAAGCTTCCAGTACACAATATTTACAATTTTGATACATTCAAAGACATATACAACACTATCAAACCAATAAAAAATGTTTAATGGAGTTTAAATTATCCTTATTTGATCACTGCATTACATTATCCATACTTTTGATACTCCTTTTTAAAAAGGTTTTCCCAATGGGCAACGGTTAATAATAAAAAACAACTGGCAGAAAAATACTACCTTACTGATTACGATAGAGGTGGATTAGTGACTTAGTTTCTCGCACAATAAATTAATTTCTATATTTAATAATATAAAAATTAATTATGCATAAGAACAATTTCTAATTCCGTACATCGTTTCTTTCCGCTGGAAAATTGCAATTGTCATTCCAAGTAAAATTTTCTTCCCATAACGAAATCTGGATACCTTATTAAAGTGATATATAAAAAGTATTTTACCGAAATGAACATATAAAAATGATAACGCAGTATCGAATTAACTATAATTGTCACTAGAAAAAACAAATAATAATAATAATGATGGGATAAAATTGCATATTCGGGGGACAAGCGGGAAAGACAACAAAAAAATTAGCTATTAAAAGGGTAGTGGGTAAATGTGACGAGAGGGTAAAAGAGGTGTTATCTTTCTCTAGTCAAGCCTCACTCAGAATATTCCTTTGGTATATGGGATCCTCACGGACCGGATTTAATTACCAAAGTAGATCACACTAAGCGAAGAGGAGATAGATTTGTTAAACGATGCTATGGTAATTATAGCAGCGTTACTGGATTACTAAAAGAACTAAGTTGGGAATCCCTCGCCGAGGCTAAGTTATAGGTTAAATTTATTGCATAAATTATAAGCTGGTATATTATCCAATCTTGATAACAATATTTTACTAGCTCCATCGTAGTTTGATTGGTGAGTTCACGAAAATAAGATCAAAGGGTTAAACTGTAGAACGGATAGCTTCAAAATTCCATTTTACCCGCAAGTGATAAGAGCTCAGAATAATTGCCAAAGTTAGCCCTCACGAAAAAATGTGTTTCATGCTAAGTAGATTAGTAAGTAACCTAAATACTATCTTCCTTAATTGCAACCCCAACTGACAGCAAGTAATGCATACTTATAGAACTATTTTTACTTATGTAGTATATAATGCATGTAAAGCTGTAGATTTGAGGTCCTTTCATTGCTTGAATTTTATAACATCTCGTTTGATTATAACATATCTGGTGTGGAAACAGTCCCTACCACACATCCTAGTGGTGGTTCACAGGGATCCATGTAGACGTAGATTATACGAGCTCAAGTGTGTATAGTACCATTAGCCCAAGATTGTATAGCATCATGCACTGTCTTTCTAGAGTTATGCATTGGAACGTTTGGAACTCTAACTTTGTAAATAGTGATGAAATGGAATTCTCCACCCTCCTGAGCCAAACAGCTTTCTGTCAGACGAGGTAAGATAGTGATGAATTACAGTAAGCAGGCATGAGTTTTAGTTTAAACTTTGTAGATTCCACAGGAAAATATTTCTTGGTGCAGTCGGTTTCAACTGCTAACAGCTAAGCAAACTCAGGCATAAATATTCTTTTAATTGTGCAACCTGTTGTATCAATGACATTTTCCATGGATAAAATGAACAGTTTCGTCCATCAGTACTTGGAAATAGAAGGGGTTTGTCACCGAAGAAGATCGAGATTTAATATTTCGGTCTACATTTCCTAAAACACACCCGACGTGGTTCGTTGAAGCCGGATTGTGCTAAATGTATGTTTCCATTAGGAAATTAATACAAAATTATTTAATGTGGAGTCTCATACATAATCTCATACGAGAATGTATGATGAAAATTTTTCGTTTGAGTAATACGAACTTATGATAGTGTCATTCACAGATAAAAGGTCGAAAATGCCCGACGATTCGGTTGGAGAATTATAAAATGGTCATTTCCCAGAGACAGACTAACTCAGAGGTAAGATAAGAAAGTCACCTAACTTTTCCTGCGCAACCTTTTCACCATAAATTCTGATTAGCGCCCTGATCTCAGCATATGCTTTTACTATACATATTTATATGTATGGTACAAGGTGGTATATATATTTCGCAAATGGCGCGTATGTCGGGGTCCGTCGGGTCTTCACGCGTCATACGACCCGGAAGCACTACATGCAGTTGACCTTGAGCAAACACCGACTTCTGCAAATAGACCTACTGGCGAACCCACTGGCCTCGTGCTTTATTAACAGTGAACTGCTGCGATTGCGATCTGCACTGGATACTGGAGAGTGGTTGCTGCTTCTGGGATGACAAGCCCGAATCGCGACAGCTGAGTGCGACCAAAGGTGTGGAAAAAAAAGCTTGTCTTCCTTTTTTTTCATTTCCGTCTCAAATAATACTGTCGATACACCTCCACGCCGAACGGCACACCTTCAACCTCGTCTCCTTGAATCCCCTCCATTCCATCTCGTCCATTTTGGCATCGTATCTCTCCCTCCCTCTCTCTCTCTCTCTCTCTCTCTCTCCCTGTTGAGCTCTTGTTTACCACCCTTCCTTTGCCCTCGATCAGCGTTATCCGTCTGAGATCTCCGTATGCCGTGCCGCTCCCGGTTTACTTCACGTTCGTGTTGAACCGCTTCAGTATTCATGTGGGCTCGGGGCGCCCTCCATTTAACTCATGCTCCCGCCGACCCCGTGTCTCACTCTCGGGTGTCTAGAGAGCTTTAGCGAACGTCTTTCTTCAAGCTTAGTCGGGACAGCAAAAGAGATTTTGCATGTTTCCGCGCCACGCGACGCGTTTCGATGTACCTGATACCTGGCGCATGCCACCACGGAAACTCGTGGTGCGCAATGCAACTACGCGAAAAAAAATTAAATTATTTATAACGTCACCACCACCAGAGTAATCGACCCGAAGGTCGGTTTGGTACGTGAGGTCAGAGCTCTGTTTTCGCTAAGCCCAACGGCGTGTGAAATTCACATATCCGGTCAATGAAAGGGGCCAGTCCCCTTCCTTGTGCCACTTGCGGTCTCGAAGGAAGGGTTGGTACCCGAAAAATTACGCTACTTGGGTGAAGTTTTCCTACTCCATTAGAAATTTTTCCAAAAATTACGGCCTGTACCATTTTTTCTACCATTCCCCACGCGTTGAAAGTTCCCATTGAAGCTGCAGTGGTTACCAGTATTGCATAATTTTTTCCACCTGCTCACCGTCCTGAACTGGCTGACGGGTTAAGATACCTCTCCGGTCGTGGGAGAGCCAATCGTTCACGAGTGTAGCTTTTTCGACACACACAACTGTCTCGCTTTATTTCACCGATTCCCCACTTCCCAAATTAATGTCGGCGCTCTATGATTTCCCGGTGCGTTAATCGGTGCCATTATACTAAACGGAAATACAAAGGATCGGCCGACATTGGAGAAACATGTGTTTTCGCACTCATATACCGCTCTTTATCGGCTCACTAATAACGTTTCATCAATCTTACTATCCCGTAATTTGATGGCATCCCGAAGCGAACTTATTGTCCTTGGGAAGAGAATTAGAAACTGACCACATGGCCCGTAAATCAATCGTGTGGATGTCAACGGGAGGAACTCAAGAAACCTTATGGAGATCATACACAAACACAAATACAAATACTCCACTAAAAAGCTTCATAGGATAATTGAAAACCGCGAGTGACTCATAGATAATTTGTGTAGAGCGAATTTTTACACTTCTTCAAAATATTTTTCCTCCATTTTCTCGAAAAATCTAATGTAAGTGTAAAATATTTAAAAAGATGTTAAGGATTAATAGTTCAATATCTCATTAATTATTTCTTTTTGAATGATTCTCTGTATAAGCTCTAAATAATTCTCCAAAACGTCGGTCTTTTTAAAGCCCAGGATGGTTGCACAAGTTTGAGGTATACTGACAGGTATACAGACATAAAATAGCGTTTAATCTGCTGTTTTGGAGAACATATATGCATATAAATCGAGGAAAAAGATAATATTACGAGAAATATCATGGATAAAAAATTGATCCTGTGAACAATTTTAAAATAGGCAGTAGCCACAGGCATAATTCGAAAAGAGTAAAATATGTGTTACTCTGCTCGAATATGTACGGAATCTACATGGTACCCAGGGAACCACCACTAGGGTGTGCGGTTGAGGGTGTATCCACACCACCCATGCAACGTCGAAACCTCATACATTGCTCGAATATTAGAAAAAATCGGAGAGATTATAATGTCCAAGCGATGGAAGGAAATTATACCAGCATCTTTACGTGTATTATATATCTAAGCATAAAATATTACTCTACATATGCAAGATGAGCTGCTACTTAACACTCAGAAATGTTACCGTTTGTCTAAATATATAGGTGTAAACCTGATGGTTCAGGAATTTCTGTTCATTCTACAAAAATACGCTGTTTGTGCAGATAGAAAAAAATTGTATTCCACAACACTAAATTCTTTAGGATTCAGTCACATTCTGTGGTAGATTCGTAATATGCAACCATCGTTTCCTTAAAACACAACATCTTTTTCCCTCCACTTCTCTGGATGTAGCCGGAAAATAATATCACATTCAGTTCTTCTCATTTACAGTACTCCTACATGCAGGTAATAATGTAAAAATTATAATTTATTCATCTGTCTGCAGAACGGAGACTATAAATGCGGAAAATCAGTTGACCCAAAGTAAAAGGTCGTTAGGCTGTATCCAGAGACCGTGGGTACACAGGATAAGACTCCCTCCTCTCATCCAGTGATATGAAAACCCGTCATTGAGCGGGGCGAGAAAAGTATCCGCATAACTCATTACGTATGCGGCACATATAACTCCTATAACAAGGTTATCCTGCCGTGTTGGCAGCCCGCATAGTGCGTTAGTATGCATGAGAACATTAAAAAATAAATACAATAAAGAAAAAGATTCCTGAGAAGTAAGCAGATAAAAGGAAACCAAAAAGTAGTCAGACGGAGGAGATACCACCTAATCCATCTTAGGTATGACAGGCATGCCCTTAGACCCGAAGAGATAGCATGCGCTCCACAAATTGAAGCAACTCGTGCCAGAAATAGTGCAAAATAAGGCGTGGATGAACAGACTAGGACTGCGGAGAAGTCGGAGCAGAAAACTCGGCGTACGAGCACACAAATATCAAGTAAGCTTTCACCGTCCTGAGCATTAAAGTTTAATTCCGGCTGTCATTGAGCGTGAGGACGAGTATTACTGATTCGTAACTACCCTGCGAGTCGGTTAACCCTTAACGATTTAATATTTTTTATAGTATTTTTCTGGCTGTTGACAATAAATCTTGCAATCGTAAAAAACAGGATTTCCATGCCCATAAACGACTTTAAGGACTGAGCGAGGAATTTGCATTTTCGCTGAATGAATGAAATCCTACTTAAATGCGCTAAGGCTAAACTTACTTATTGATAGTATATCTTCAAGGAATGGTGGTATTAAATTGGTTTTCTCGGGGTTCCCGACGTTTACGGTCATACGGCAATCATTAACTCGGCAAAATCGATGTCAAGACAGCGTAGCAGCTATGCCCTATGATTTTAAGCTGCGAATTTTGATTTGGATGGCGAGCGAGTTGAGTACTGCGTCAGCCTGTTGAGTAATAAGATTTTTTTTCACGTTTTTTTGTTATCTTTGAGCCACATAAAATCTTGAAAATATAAATGGAATAACACCATTGAACTGCTCATCATTCAATTTAGGCAATTACCATATTATTTCAGAGACGATTAGCACATTCATCACTTACCTACTTACCGAGGCATTATTACAAATTGCAGACCTGCATTTTGGTATTCTCTTGATTTTTCCAGTTTTCAAAAGAAACGTCAACCATCCCATATTTTTAAATATCAGAGTCAGTTAATTATAAGCCACTACATTATGGCACAAATATTTCGTAATTTCAAGTTCTGCCACTAAATTGAACAAATACCTGTTCTGAATTTCTACGAATCATATTTATGTAACTCTCCTGACTTTACGCGATTCCCACATATCTAATTCTTGCAAAAAATATATTCGGGAAAGATAAATAAACGTCATTCCAACCACGACATTTTGAAAATATCCTTCGTCAGCCCGGACCGATGTGACAAGAAACGCATCCCCGTGTCCTCTCTGTAACGACCACCTACTCGAATGTCAGGTGGCTAAACGAATACATACGAAGGGGGGTGCTTGCCCCACATTCCAGCCCACCCCTCACCTTCGCTCCTGCGGACATTCGAAGGGAACCCCCGCGGGGCCACCCCCTGGGATTTACCGCGAGCACGGAAACGACGCTTCCTCGCGAACGCGCGAGGGCCGTGTCATTCGTCAGCCGCGACGCAAAGGCTCGCGGGCGACGGGAAAATTCGTTGCCGGTAAAAATAAATCCGCAAGAGGGCACGGATTCCCCGATTCGAAAAAAAGGCACTGAAGGGAGTCTTCCTGCGCCTCAATATTCATCTCAGGGGGGCGTGCGTGTGTGTGTGCGCTTCCGAGGGATCGAACGCATCCGTGGCCGCACGAAGAATGGGAAAAGAAGGAGGGGGAAAGGTGGAGGACGAGGAGGAGGACGAACGTGGGGAGTGATTTCTAACAGTCCTTCAAAACCTTCGTCCACAAGCGATGTGATCGGAAAAATTACAGCGATCGGGCACATCGAAATTAGGTGTCGTGGACGTAGGTACGGTGATCCTGAGAAAATCTGATGTCCTAGAATACCTACGAATACCTATTGGGAAAAGAAAGATTTGAGGACACGAAAGACTACCACGATGACTCATGGCAAAGTATATCTTACTAGTGTCACGTGTTATCGATTAAAATAATGGGGTCTCCATACGTCTTTCTTACGAAAATGAGAATTTTTCTAGTTTTCCTTAAGGTCAGATGAAGTTTTAAAGTTGAGTGAACGGCTTTAGGCGTGATATGATGGAACACAATAGTTGGTTTTCAAGTAATTTCACTAAACTAGCTATGACTTCGGCACATCATAATATTTTCAAGGTCATTTCAAGACCTTGAAAACGACTTGTTGTGCCGAAACCATGGTCAGTATAGCAAAATGGCGAGCAAATTAGAGTGTTTTTTTCATTTTTTTTAATTTCAAGATTAACTTGAACCATTTTCACATAGTGCTTATATTCACTGTCACTCTCAGTGATATGGAGTGACAGTGTGACATAAAAATTAATGAGAAAACAGGCGGCACTGTTCATTTGTTTATTCGTGCAAACATGGCGCGCGTTTCGTTCGCCTAAACGTCATGAGGTTTACTTTTGTCGTATGCGACGCATCATCTTGTTGGAGATGATGATATTACTTATCTACTTCATCATCATTTGTTTACGTGATGATGAGGCCTAGGCGTTGGAAATACGTGTCGTGTTTGTATGATTAAATATCATCTGGAAAATAACGCTGGTGTGCTCATTAGTTTCAAAGATGTCATACGGTCTCAAACTCGACAAAAGATTGGCTTATCCCTATCCTTCCAACATTCGGCGTCCGCCACCCTTCCTTGATTGGATCAGAACACTCCCATACTAAGCATACTTGATACGATATTAATAATGCCTGTACTTAGGTATTACTATGCATATTACTCATCAGGTAAATAAAAAAAAACGTTTACATTAAAATGTGGTACTTTCTTTCATCTCTCACTAATGCATCGCTATGGGTACCCCAACTTGAAGAATTACTGATCCTTCGACGATCTCCTTAATATAGGAATGGAGGACTGGTTCTGCTTCCTACTTTTTGCCAGTGCCCATAGCCTTTTATTTTCAAGTAAGTAGAAGTCAGAACTTCATCATTGACAGAGTATTCATCAAACCCCTTCATCTTCCCTTTATTACTCTTTGGATACGGCAGCACATTTTATTAACCACCCGAACGGCCGATTCACCCAGATATCTAGGTTCCAAAATGATATTCGCAAAGTCTTCGCAGAAGTATCCCGTCCCCTATCGATCGAGGAGAACTTAATTTCAGTCGCCGTTCGCGAAGAAGCAAGATGGAGGACAATAAGGGATATGCAAATATGCTTAGAAATGTACGGCGCTGTAAACATTATGGAGGCAAACTTGGCACTATTTTTCCTTCGTATGACTGCGCACACTTATTTGCTATCGGTAGGGGTCTGAAAACCTAGAGACCAAGTAGTTTATCCGGAATAGTTTTACCGATGCCGTCGTGAGAGTTCCCTGGGGGACGATCTATGGTGGAAGGAAAGGAAGATAACAGGTGAATCGTAAAGAGCTTAGTTATGATCAGGCTCCGCGTTATTCTACACCATGGTCCGCGAAAGATGCGACCGGAATCGTTTATCATGGAAGAATTTTACCATGCATCTCATAATAGGGAATAACTATTATTCTTAAAGAGATTTTTATTCCACCGGTTCATACTTGGAGGAGAAAATCATTAAAAACACATTTCAATACCTGAGAAGTTCAAATTAAAATGGAAAAAACAAAAATGGGTTATCTAATAGCCCATTTAATTCCTCATCTTTTTGAAGGGTTTAAAGATCTTCCTGGGTAAACTGTTTCAGTCTACAGGTACAGTTTGCTATTGCATTTTCAACCGCCAGAATGTCTATTCCTTAATGCAAGCTAACCTAAATCGTTTTCGAAATTTCACTAATAAAGTTAAGTTTTCTGACTAAATAAAGCTCTTACCTTACACAAAAATATGAAATGGCGCTCTTAATGATAGATTTTAAGTGCTCTCTGAAAGCATTAACATTGAACAGTGTAGTACAGTCTTTTACACCACCAACTTCATAAATGGGAGCGATTATGCGTAAAAAATTCTAATCGAAATAAATTTCGCATGAAGATATTTCCTTATACAGCTGAGAAACGGAAAAGCATAAGCTAATCCAAAGAATCAAACACAATAAATTTTGTTCAACCGCGTTTCAAGCTTATATTTAAAACGATATCGGTTCAAACGGTATTCGATTGGTTAAAACGATATTGGTAACGATCCAATTTTTTTTTCATGATCCAAAGAATTAAAAATTACACATTTCTCAAGTGTTGGCTTAATACTGATTTAGGATGAGATTCCCAATAGAAAGACTACATAGATTTGATTACCAATATTCTTGACACTTTCCCGATTATTTTTTTAGGGAAGTTTTACGCTTTTTCCTCATTTTTTACACACATCTACGGAATTCTATATCTACCTCCACCTCCCAAAGATTTTTCATCTAAAACAGAAGGCTCGCCAAGAGAGCAGGTTTCCTGGACAACATACGAAAAAACTGAAGATGGATGTAAAAAAAATAATATAATATTCTGCGGCAGGTCTGAAAGTGGCACGCGTAAATTACCGGTCAAAGGAAAAGAGGAAGAGATTTGTTTTGTGGAAAGCAGGATCGCCATTGGTGAAAGAAGAAAGAAAAACTAGGCAGAATAGTACTTCCCAACGTCTCTTAGAAGAAGAAAAAAACTACTAGTACCACATAAAAAATATCATTGGCATTAGAAAATACTCCATCAAAATATACACGCTAAATTTTCTTCATAATGTAAGTGAACCTTTCATTGGGGAAGGAGCAGAAGGAGAAAAGACGTAGGGAAAAAAAGGATCGGCGGTACTGCAGAAGATCAAATGCGCTACTGCTTAGTGCTGAAGATTAAATGGTCGGATGGAGTAACTGCATAGAATCCCTGCAACGAGCGGGAGAAGAATGTGTGGAAAATTTAAAAAAAGGGGATAAATTATTGGAGCCAAAATAAAAACCTGAAAGCAACCGTGGAGAGAAAATTGAACGAGTCGTTCGTACTTCCGAGAAAACTCTCGGATGAGAAAAAGAAAAAAAATGTATGGTAGACTAAGATGAAATGCGGAAACGGGAAGAAATTAAAAAATGGCAGAAATGAGTGCAGACTTCGTAAAAAAGATCTTACCATTGATGTACTCTAATAATGACTAAACAAGCTTCGGTCTAGTTCCTCAAATACGTATATTGACATTCCACATAAGTGCATTATGGGTCGCTGGAACATTCTATGCGTGGATGAAGACGTGAACTGGGCTTTTTTTTACATCCTGGTTAAGCACGCGAAGTCTAAGGAACTCATACAAGTTTCTACATTTTATGCATGGAAGAAACTCCGGCCACAGTAGGTATATGGGAACGCGTGTCGCAATAAACCAGCTACACAAGTAAAGCAAGGGGAAAGAGTTACGATAGATAGGTACACTACATTTATATAATATCACCGCTTTCTACGCGCGTAAAAAAGGACAATTCGCTCGCTTAGCGAGCACTGGGGAGCGATAAGAGAGGAACTCGTCCCACGCTCGGCGTTATCGCATGTAATTAAGGGCTTAAGGGAGCCAACTTACCACTTTTCCCTCCCCTTCCTTTTCCTTGCCAGATTACACGGGAGATCATTAAGTCCACAAAGACTGGATTTTTGATAGAAAATCCGAGGAATCTAGAGCCATGTCTCCCCCCACGGACTCCACCATCCATTCCATTCTTTGGGGAGAAGCAGTGAGCAAAGAGAGCAACGAGCAGTCGCTCCTGGCCTCCAAAATGCATTCATTCTAGGCTGACTTTCTATCAAAGACGATACAAGATTCGAGCCCCTTATCGAACATCGCGCAGAAGAACGGGCCATTATTTAGACAAAAAATTCTCGAAATTTTGTCCGATAATGCTTGGCATTGTTTTGAGTCTGCAAAGCACAAAGATAAGGTGCTTTCTTCAACTGGTATCACCCTCGCTGTGCCCATCTGATTGAAATGCGTATATATAAATGGATATTGTTCGTCCATTCATTATAACGCCTCCTTATAGAATGTTGGGTAAGCGAGGGAGAGGGAGGAAAAGATTAGGCATGTTAG